>JABSSZ010000759.1:0-18783 GCA_013755755.1 Fusarium sp. NRRL 25184
GTGGTGGGGAAATACGTTAGATGATTGTGGCGCTAATAATGATGTCTTACTTGCAATGCGGTTAGCATGTGTAGTTAGCGCTTGCATAGTCTAAAGCTTCATGTTTTTATCCCTGCCTCAGTGACAGTTTTCTGGAATGTAGAAAATAATGCAGGGGTTTCATGAAAATGAACTGCATATTGCCTAGTACTTATAATAGTGCTATTAGTCCAGATTATACTCTGGGGAAATCAGGGTGGAGGCCTTTTTACTATTATTTCAAGATCTCAATAGAGGAAGTTCTTGAGATTACAAGGGTCTAGAGTCAGGTACCAGGTCTGGCTTAGGAATAGTGAACCTGTGTCGAAAAGCCGGGAATAGTTAGATAAACCACGAGATCAGGCCTGGACATTGAAGCTATATAATATATATTACCTTCCTGCAGTTTCGCTATCAAGCAACCTGAATGTAATTCTGCTCCTATACAGGCCAAACAATCGAACATGGTTGCCCTAAAGACAGTACTAGCTGTTCTCTTTATCAGTGCAGCAGGCGCTCTCCCAACTACTGGTGCCCCATGGCTCAAGTATGATATCAATGGCGAGCTCCAGGAGGACTTGACCTATGACAAGAGAGCACCCGGTATGTATCAGCCAAGTTTACAAATCTTTATCAGAGCACATTTCGAATTAATGACTAATTGCTGTCTCCAGCTATCTGTCTGCCTGACGACAAGGACATCATTGCCTTGAAGAGCAACAAAGCAGCCGGATCCGCCTTCTGCTCAACCTACCTCCAAAGCACCAAAACCATAACAGCTACCCCCTCAGTCACAAGCGACATGACCAAGATGGTAACCAAGACGGCGATATTGCTTAAAGTCCAGAAAGTCCGCGTCAATTTATATCACATCGTTCGAACAAAAGTGATGAAAACCTTGTCGACAGTAATTACAGAGACACAGACGTCTCTTGTTACCGACTTTTCAACCGAGACTATCACCAACACCATGACGGACGTTTCAACTGATACAGATACCACTCAACTGGCCAAGACTACGACAGCGCAATTAACGGATGTAGTGACTGAGCAAGTCACGCAGACCATCACGACTACAATCGACGTGGCATCTACCATGGATGTTACAGACACTAACACGCAAGATGTCACCGTGGCCATCCCAACCACAATCACTGTCACGTAAGTACCAAGTTCATCAATACAGGTCAACTGAACTAACAACAATTACAGAGTCACGTAAGTTTGTCCAAGAACAAAGTCTGCAAGAGAGCAGTCAATAACATAAAACAGAGCAGCAACTCCCACGACATCAGTTAGCACAGGTAGGACGCTCTCAGAACCACGGCCACCATGAAATAGCACTGACCGTCGCTCTCTAGAATACCACTGCGCCATCGCTGGGTACGGAACGGGTGCGTATGTGGTGACCTCGGGCGGCGCGGGTGTTTCCAGCAGCTGGACCTCTTGCAAGTCGTTTTGCCAAGTTCAGACGGGCGCTGTGAGCTTTGGGTATGGTAATGGTGCATGCGCATGCTACGACCACTCAGCGTAAGTAAACCGACCTTGGCACTGTATGTGCTGCTTTGCCCTTTTCATGTTACTAATATTTGCTAGGGAGGTCAACACGAACCCTTATTCAGGTAGTAATTACTTTTTCTATGATCTTGAATGCCCGGCCCAAACCAAGGTATGTTCACTCTTAGTCATATTCTTCATCCCCCATCATCTGCTAACTTTTTTTATTTAAGCCCGTCAAGCGAGCTGCTCCCGTCAAACAGATCCCTTCTTACCTGCCGCTGAAGGATCCTCTCCTTGTCAGCAGTGCATGTTCGTGCCACATCACCAACAAACCGGCTGCCGCAACAACCCAGACGGTCATTGCCAAGAACCCCAAGACTGTCCCACATATATTGACCAAGTACACAACAAGCTATATAACAAAGAAGAAAGTTATCACCGTCACCGGTCAAGTAACCAAAACGGCAACCGACTTCAAGACTGTAGCGAAAACAGATCGCAACACCAAATCGGTAACACAGCGCAAGAGTGCCACAGTGACCAAGCCAGTTAAAGTCACAGTGACAAACTACACAACCGTTGTGGTCACCAACTTCAACACGGTCGGCGTGACCAACCACAACACTATTAGCACGACTAATTACAACACTGCGTCTGCGACTGCTTATAACAGTCTTGTTGTTACCAACGTGGGTTATGTGACGGTCACCGAGTCTGTTACAGTTGTGGCGACTGATGTAGCGACAAATACTGAGATACCTGATGCGGTAACTGTAGCGGGTGCAGATACATATATTTGGGGGTATTAGATGGCATTTAAGGTTTTGTAATTACACTATTTGCGGCAGTGATATAAAGAAACCAGTTGGCCTTTATATAAATAGAATACGTTTAAATCGTTTTTAGTGGCGAATAGACCCTGAGCATGAATCAAGACAATTATGTCCTCGATATCATCAGCATAATTAACAGAGGTTCTGTTACCTCTTCTTTGAACTTTGGAAATCCGGAGACAGACATCTATCACTGGCAATCACTTCCTCATATTTATTAATCTGTGCAAGACCACTGAGGTAGGGCTGTAGTAGCTTGCGTGTCTTTACTAAGGCTACTCTGATCGCGAAAGAAATCTCTTTGCTCTTCTCCCAGGATATCGGCCTTTGAGTTAGACTAGTAATTGTTGCAAGTCCAGCAGCTACAGCTATCGATAGAATTTTATAGAGTTCTGTTTCTTAATCGGAAGCACGTATTACTGGAATTTGTCCCTGTCCTATAATCGACGAGGTTTAGGCAGCACTGATATCCTGAGGCCTTGGTTCAAACAACGAGGAGGTTGAAAGAAGTGTGATATTACGGCGTGTTGCTTAAGAGATTTACCTGCTAGGACCTTGCGCCGAGGCGTCACAGAAGATTGTTTTGATGCGCGTCTCGTATGACCTTTGGTGCCTCTGAAGGCTGTAAAATTTCTCTACTGCAAGTATTGTGTTGAGTAATAGTCTGCAGATATAAAGAACCGTCGCAAATTCTTGATTAAATTCCATTTCAAGCTCTGCGTCAGAGTTAATCAATCGCTGCGTTATTCGCAAGACTACCTAATGTCATCGTGTCTGGGGATAATGACTGGGGCTGACAAATGACGCCACATCGCCAGCCAAGGTCCCACTAAACGCCAGTAAGACGCGCCATGTTCCATCGATACCTGATTGGCTTTGATCTGATGTAGTCTGTGGTTGATAAGATCGATTCCATGTTGGTTCCGCGGAACCTGACGATGACATGCCTGAAACTTTCCATCTTATCACGGGTCAACCTTTGCGTGGTGATTAATAAGATGCTTGATAATGAGCACCTCCGGGTTCTTTGTGTCGCATGTATTTATTTAATCTGAATAGTTATATAAGACTGCCCAAAGTCTACCAGTATCTCAATGTTCAATTCACATTCTCAACTCATCTCATCGCACCTCACAAAATTCACAGGGTAACAGCACTCTATAACAACACATCTCATACACCAACCAAGACATCAATCATGGCCGCCAAGTCTCCCATCGTCCTCATCCTCGGCTCCGGCCCAAATATCGGCCAATCCGTCGCCCGCAAGTTTGCTTCCCAAGGCTACAAAGTCGCCATTGCTTCCCGCTCCCAGAAGGAGATAGAGAGCACCGATAAGCAGCTGAACATCAAGACTGATCTGACCAAGCCACTCGAGGTTGTCGATGCCTTCAGTAAGGTGAAGGCAACTTTCGGAACTCCAAGCGTCGTTGTCTACAATGGTAAGCCCTCTCTTCATATGGCAGTCAAGATAGATCCTAATGCATCACAGCCAGTGCCGCATCCTTCCCTCCGGCGGATGACCCCCTGTCTGTCTCTTACACCGACTTCAGCAACAACACTGCCATCAACATCCACAGCGCCTTCATCGCAGCCCAGCAGGCAGTCGCTGGTTTCGCACATCTCCCAGAATCCGCCCCGCGCACTTTCATCTACACCGGCAACATCCTCAACGTCACCATCCTTCCCAAGTTCCTCGACGCAGGCGTTGGTAAGTCTGGTGCAGCTCATATGATCTGGGCCGCTGCCGATGCATACAAGAACAAAGGCTACAAGTAAGTCGCCTTATCAAAAGCCCAGTGCTGGTGTTAACATGCTCAAGGTTCTACTACGCTGACGAGCGCAAGCCTGATGGAGCTCCCAAGTATCGCGTTGATGGAGATGCACACGCTGATCTGTACTGGGAGCTATCCCAGGGTAAGGAGCAGGGACCCTGGATGCAGACCTTTGTCAAGGGAGAGGGATACAAGAAGTTTGAAACGCTTTACACCCCTATCGCCTAGGCAACTCCCATGTAGTAAATAGGACACTGCAAATGACAATTATAACCATGTTTAGAGCACTTGATCTCCGTCGAATGATTAACTTCCATAGTGTGTTTATGAGAGTGCCATTTTGAGTTGATGGACCTGACAGTTGATGCTTGCATCGCGCACCTTAGCTCGTCAAATGTCTAGCTCCCGCCCCCTCCAGTGCGAGGAATGACCTCGCCAGAATAAATCCAATACCCATTGTTGCATCTTGCCCCAGGAGTACAAATCAAATAGTCGTCAGTCCATGTCTCTTGCGGCAGAACATACTCTCCACCAAAGAAGCGCCATATCTGCCAGTGAAACATATATCTTTTAAGACTTTGGGCGGCAACTATCTCCTGTCGTAATCCCATATAGGCATAGTGTGAGATGCAAACTGCGAAAGGTTCTCGCATGCGATCGAAAATGTGACGGATGAAGAAGCCGTCAAGTATCTCAAAGAGATCTTCGAGCTGCGTTGGCGCATCTTCAGGCAGGCCGAGTTTCAGCACCAGGTTTAGTCTCTTGAGGCTAGGGAAGTGATTGTCAAGAATCAGGAGGATTGTATTCAGGTCTCTCTCACGTGGCACATTCTTGCCTGATAGGTAGTCTGAGTCAATAAACCAGATGATTTCCAGAGACGTTATGGCTGATAACCTCTGCGGGACGATGTATGCTGGAAGGTCAAGCAACAGGGTTGTGCTGGAGATGTGTATGGTGTTTGTGCCATACAAGACATCGACGCCTTCGGCATATCTAGTAGATACGTGGTAAGTATGAGATTGTCCACTATTTTCGGAGGAGACTCACGCCTGTCGGCATGCTAGAAGCCATCCCATAGCACCAATCCAACACCCGTAAAGACCTTTACGGTTCTTCGCCCACATTTCACAGCTGGTCGCGAGACCCACGCAGCATCTATCCTTATCAACCCCATTCGTAGTATAACATCCTTTGTGGGACCAGGGACTCTTAGGCGGAGGGCTGCGATGACATGCGCAGCCTCTCCATTGCCAAGACTTTGGTCGCGTCTTGTCCAGGCCTAGCCTCCCTTGTTGAATCATCGCGTGTACATCCTCGTTGCCCGGCATGGGTGGATGATCATAAGTGAGATCCATGTGGACAGTACGATCACCAAAAGCCACAATCAGAATTTTCCTTCGGACCTCGGGGGGCAGCTTCTGGAAAAACGGTGTGGCACGGCATGATTGAGACAAGGCTTCCGTTGAAGGTGATGGCGTCAAAATGTGCGGTCGCGGATCTGGAAGACGTGGAGGCTCGGGAACATTTCTGTGGTTCTCTCGTTTGGCGACATACCACGTCATGAACCGTCGCCTCATGGTTGCAAAGTGAACATTGATTACGGTTTATATCTTGTGTTGGTCACGGATAAGAAATGAGTGGAGAGTGCATGCAGGCCCAGTTTTATTACAGACGATTGGTGGGGTAAAATAGTATGAATATAGCTATTCACTGTGTATACCCGACGAGCCAAAGCAACTAATAATACCCGGCGGCCTGTTGTCCAACTCATACCTATCTTCATAATCTCCCCAAATCAAATAGCCTTTATCTGGCGTTGCATTGATTACCTCTTCTTCGCTGTCTAACAAAATTGGCTCAGACGATAAGTGACGCCAAACTTGGGAACCGCTCTTCCTTTCATGATGTCGATCGTTGTCTCGAACCTCTCTCCGAAATTCTTTGTAAGCGGATTCTGGTATGGATAATAAGAACACATCTCGAAAGCTGCCGAGATCATGCAGATCGCTTCGACGTTTGACGAACGCGTCTATTGATCGGAGCATGTCGGAAAGATATACAGGTCTTCTGATGACCTCATACCGACGCCCCTCCTCCAAGGGTGGGTTGTCGATTCGGATACCAATATGCAGACTCAGTAGCTGAGGAAAGTGTTCGTCTAAGATGCAAAGGCCCTTGTCCAGCTCTGATAGGCTCGGGACTGCTTTGCCTTGGTGCTCATGAGTCTTAAGATGGAGCACAACTTCGAGCGAGGTGATCATCGACAGAGCTCTTGGACGAACCAACTTGCTTAAGTTCTCAAGGAGAGGCTTGCTTGATATGCTAATAGTGTTTGTGCCATATAGGACATCAATTCCTTCGACGTATCTGGATGACAGGGCAATCAGCATAAAGTCAAAGTGAAGACAAGAGAGCAGAACGCTTACGCTTGACGACAGGTCAAGAGCCAACCCATGGCCCCAATCCAGCAAGAGTCTTGCTTATCAATTATTTTCATCCATAGTCCACAGTAGGCCGACCATCCCTCACAGCACCTATCATCGGCAGGCTTGACGATAGTGTGGAAATCCATATTAATTTTGAACCGAGGCGGTGGTAACCGATGACATACGCATCCTCTCCACTGCCAGCACTTGGGTAGATCTCTGTCTAGACCCAGATTCGCTTTAGTATGTGGCCAGAGGTGCCCAGTGTCACCCCATGCCCTGTGAGCAGGGTTTGTGGATCGAAAATTGAACCCCTCTTTGTTGATCGGTTCGTTGAATGGATGAGTCAAAGAGAGATCCATGTGAAGTGTTCTGTTGCCAAAGGCATGGATCAGAATCTTTCGTCTGAGCTCGAGCGGTAATCTGAAGAAGGGAACTGTTTCTGCCAGCGTTATGATTTGCTCTTGCGATGGTGATGGCGTCAGAACGTGCGGTCGCGGATTGGGGAGACATGGCATTTCGGGATCTTGGGGCAGGCGTTGTCGTCCGTGCCGTTTGGCATCCACCCATGCTTTGAAACGTCGATGCATGGTGAAAGAAAAAAGTGCTCAATGGTGTGATGTTGGTTGTAAGATGAAGAGGGGGGACAATGGAGGGGATTGGGCTTTTTATATGCGGTTGGCGCGTCACTTGACTTTGTTGGCCAAGAAGCTGCAGGGTTAGTCCCTACCACGGATGACACAGCACTGCCTTCAGCACAAATAGGACATAATTCTTCATAAGGTAAGATATGTTTAAAAAAAAGGAACTGGCAATATTTTCATTGCTTACACTTCCAATTCGTTACTTAACATTCTACTATTATAGCTAGCGCGTACTGTAGCGAGTGTCAACTCTGAATGTCAATGTACACGCACTACCGTTAGAAGACTCTTACTATACCAAACAATCACAGGTGTAAAGGACCTCAGATAATACGAATTGACATGTTTTGGTAATTACATCTCTTCCATCAGCAGCAAATCTCCAAACCCATCGAAAGGAACTAAATATTTAACATAACTATGCCCCGACATTCACGCAAACATAAGAATCAGGCTTCAGCCCACTGCATGTACTGCCTAAAGCTGGGTTCCAACCCACCAGCTTCTCGAGTGAGATACTGTTAGCCCGTCGAATAGACTTGCAGGTATCTTTCTCTGAAACAAGCCAGTACTCTTCACAATTTGAGGCTATACCTGACTGAGTTGGCATAGCTGTTACTGGTCGAGTAGGTGTTGTCACGTCTGCGGTTCTGGTCGTTGGAGTATCGGGGCCAGCGACACAGTACCAAGTGTTATCTTCAATATCACCACAGTCGTCCAGAACTGATGGATTCATTGCGATAAAATCCTTGATATTGAATGTCCCAAACATAATCGCCAGTTGGTCGCATGTCTCTCCACCAGTGGTGTAGTACCAGGCTTTGCAGTCCTTGGGGCTGCTCCTGGGAACATCACTGGGTGTTGTCGTGACAGTTGGTGGCATCGGAAGCTCACTTTTTACTCCAACGCAGTACCAGTTGCCCTTCCAGAGACCGTCACAATTTTCCTTGAGCACTGGGTTGTACTTGAAGAACTGGTCTTTAGAGAGGTAGTTGTACGTCTTTAGGATATCGCGACAGCTCTCATCAGCTTCTGCTTGATGATAGTTGACACAATCTGTGGGCATGGGCCCATGTGTTGGTGTTGGAGTGAAGTCTGAGTCGGCAGGCGTAAGCTTGGTTGGCTTATGAGACGTCGGTTCTGGGGGAGGAGTAAAAGGCGGCGTGGATGTTTCCCACTCAAGGTTCCCAGTCGAGTTGGACTTGACTCCGACACAATACCAGTAGCCGACAAAGAGGCCTGAACAGTCTTGGTGGACTTCAGGGTTCCATTTAAAGCTAAATGTTTGAGGTCAGCAGGCGCGAGAGAATTTATTAAAGTCATCTGGAGACTTACAAATCCTCTTCCTTCATGAAAGAGCTATGTGTACTGAGAACATCTCGACAGCTTTGTCGACCGCGGACGAGATGCCACTTGTTGCAGTCTCTTGGCTGCCCAGATTGTGTAGCTTTGGGAGGCCAAGTGACATCTGTCGTAGGCGTGGTGATATTCCACGTTGAAACGGGATTGCGAACCGAGTATGTTGTATTGGCAGAGGTAGTGGCGATAGACTTTGAGATTTCTGAAGTTATTTTCGAGGAGATATCCTCAGTTGAGGGCACTTTTGTAGTTGAAGTTATGCTTTCCTTGGTTGACTGGGTATTTGCGACTGTCTTGCTCGTGGTAGTGGATTTGGCGGTAGTGTAGATAGCCGAGGCACCATCAACTCTGACGCAGTAAGCGTACTTCAGCCAGAAGTTGGTCAAACAGTCTTTCGAGACTGCTGGGTTCCAAGCTAGAAACTCTTCTTTAGTGATATAGTACTTCTTGGGAACAGTCTCGCAATCGTCGCCTTGCTTGACAGTATGCCAGGCAATGCAGTTGGACGGCTGTCCAGGATGAACTGGAGCGCCCGGCTTATCGTCCTGAGTAAGCACAGCGGGAATTAAGGCCCAGTAAAAGAATAAGGACAAAATGAGAGACTTCATGATAGCGTAGGTGGTTGCAAGAGCAGTATTGCGCAGTTAGAGACCAGACGTGTATTTGTGAGTGAGCTGTCTAAGATCATGAGAAACAGAGGGCACGCGGCACTATCCAAGCCAGAAGGGTTTACAATTTCACATGGCCGTTTTGCACGACTCGAAAATCCCATTGTTCCAAGGACAGGAGACACATCACCAACAGTATGTTGGTAGCTCGCGTTATGAAACGAGGGTGTGATTGCGACTGCGCCTCGAAATTGCAAGTGCCATGTAAAATAACGCATTGCATGTCCATCCTAATCTGCTGCCTGCATGTACCCCGCCGAGTTGTTTGTTGGTCGAGGTCCAAGAATAAACTCAGTACTCTCCATCTTCACGTGCTCATGGGGCCAGGAGTTCCATGTCGGATCATAAAAACCGGGTACCGAAGATCAGTGGAGAAGCTTAACGGTAGCCTTGCGTTGACATGACCTTCAAGGGCCATCATCAGATGATCAACCCGAGATCACTCCTCTAACCGAAACCATTTTGAGTGATTTATCGGTTCTTACTGTGTTTATGCTTAACGGTGAGCCCAAGCGGGCAAGGAAATGAGCGCCTTCTGAGACGCAAGGGCAAGGGTGCAAAAATGTGCAGCCAACAGATGTAACTGCACTGGCCACTTTTTGAACTTCTGTTAACCAAGCGCCCAAGTTCAGATCCTTGCTCGGTCGATAAGATCATCAAAGCTCGTTTCAGGCCCATTTTAGTTTTGTTTGTTGGTCCAAGGACATTACTCACAAGGCAAACGGCTGATCTCGGGCATGCAACAGCTCACCAGACCCAGCGCTGATCTACTGTGCTTGTTGTTGGTTGTGCTTCTCATTTCAGATTGATAATTGTTTTCTCTTGGCGTAATCAGGCGCAGCTTTTTGTGAAACAATGTTGGTAGTTTGCGCACCATAAGCCCCAATGGACCATGTTTTTCTGCAACAGCTTGCAGAGAACTGCAGCAATCAGTCTCGCGTCAATGCGAAGCGCGAAGTTGATGGCCTGCCATCTCCTAGTCCTTGCTCCTTACCGTAAGTGATGGTCCCGTTTAACACTGAGTGCTGAAATTCAGGTATTCCAAGGTTCCCGCTTCCAATGGCTTTCTACCAATTCATTTTTCTTCAAAGACTTTTCTTCAAACCAGTTGATTGAAAGACACTCACTACTATTGCCTTCTTTATCAACCGTTCTCTATATCCAAAGCCTCGCTCTCCCGTTCGTCCCTACAATACTTTCACTCTCAAAATGCGCTTTCTTTCCCTCTTCCTCCTACTTCCACTGTTTGCCAGCTATGTTCAGGCAGGAAGCCATCTCTGGGAGGCATCCCATGTACCGTTAAAAGGATCCGAGGATGTCCTGTCGAAGAGAGCAGCCTCACTCGTCGCCAGCGATAAAGATGACAACGCTGGGTCCCACCGTTGGCCTGAAAAGACCATTTCCTATGCATTCAGTACTGAGGAAGCGGAAGATAAACTTGAAAACATCTTTGAAGATGCCAAGAATATCTGGAACCAGCTCGTCGTCAAGGGTTTTCAGTACAAAAAGCTATCATTGAGCAAATGCAGAGCCCGCAGAAGTGAGTGCTTGATGATTCACTACAACGACCAGGGCAAATTTCGCACAACAGTTGGCTTGCGGCCGCTCGATGATGACTTCGAAGGCCCGGACATGCATCTATCAGATAAGCTAGACATTGGAAACTTGAACAGAGCCGCCAATGTAGCACACGAGATTGGACATGCTTGGGGTCTGTGGCATGAGCACCAAGTGCCTAAATGGTGGGGTCAGAGTGATCTTTTCGATTACTGGGGCCCAACTCTTCAGGGAAAGGACCTGATGACGGAGGATTATCACTGCGAGAATCTCAAAGACTACGAGGACGCACTGGATAGGATGGCTGAGGACGAAGGGCTCAAATCGAGAGAAGAGCTTTCTGAATCTCAAGTCAAGCAGCTGTGTAGAAACCAGGATACGGCAGAGAAATACCGTTTCGGGGCCTTCGACTGGATGCCGTCGAGAAAGGGTGGCATGCACCCTGACGATACTTTCGACAGAAATTCACTGATGCTTTACCCGAGTGGTGCTGGTGGGAAGGGAGAGGTCATCTTTGGTGCTACCAGCGAGGATGTTGATGATCAGCGTTTGCCGGTGCTTACTTTTCCTGGAGGGAAGCGGATCCCTACTAGAGAACGGCCTACTGGACAGGACATTGAGAAGTTGTTATGGCTATATGGGACAAATTATGTTGGCACTAGCAGGTTGCATAATGATGGCAGCAGTAAGTTCAAGGGCTTGTTCAAGAAGGTGCGGAGCAAGATGTCTCTGAGGGCTGGTGATACGGAACAGGGCATGTGTTAGTTGATCCGAGAATCATGTCACTTGTGAGATGATTTAACTTGGAAGACGAATTAGTTTCGGTTACATAGTATAGCTTTTGTGTAATTAAGTATACGATTTCCTGTTTATAAACCATCTTAAGTTAATGTTCACTAGTTAAGTCATTGAAGGTAGAGTACTAATATGCAGATCATGGTGATGTTGGTGCTCAAATGATAGCGTTGCAGAATATGACAAGATCGAAAGAACGGCAGTTATTATTACCAACCAAGAAGCAGAAAAGTTTTACATAGCAGAATACCGGACAGGTGATCACGTATTCAGAGACTCCTGCTTGAAACAGTATACAACCACTATAATGATGTGAACATTTAAGACTACCAATACTGATGGACACGAGCGGGAATACCATTTTCTAGCATGAGATTCCCCGTCTCTGGCCACTCTTACAACTCATCCTCAATCTTCCCCAGGCTCCCCGTTCCAAAACAGGTGACATCCCTCTGAGGCGGGCTAATCCGAGCCTTCTTTCTCTTGATCCCCTTCCCAAGAGCCTCAATGAGGGTTCCATCGTCCAGATCAATTGCCCAGACCATGGTCCTATTATTGTAAATTAGCCAATGGTCTAGTGCGAACATAAGTTCAAAACTTACCCTCCAAGGCAACGTTCATTGGCATAGTCAAGCTTCATTTTGAGAGTTTCTGCATCATCCCACGAGACCCACTGATTTGAGTCCCAAGTAACAATCTGGACGGCGGCTTCTTTGTCGAGCTTCATCTTGCCTCCGTTCTTGATGATCTTGTTAATCTCGCTTGCTGAGAGAACGCCCTTGGTCCCAGTGCACTCGCCGCCTTTAGCACCTGAGCTGAACTCACAGCCAGCGTCAAGGCAATTGGAGCTCTTCATGGTGAAACCTGCGTAGTGTCAGCCCGGATCGTTTTGCTGTTGCTTCCCGACTTACTTCGACCATAGAAGCCTAGTCCCATGACGACTCGCTCCGGGTTGATGTTGTTTCTCCACAGAAGCTCTAGGCCTTGATGGATCTCGGTGAGGTTGGTATGCGCATGTGCATATGGACCGAGAGACTCGATATTCTCATCCCAAACACCATCTGCAGCTCGGTCAGTTTAATCTCGAGTCCATTAAAATGATTAAACTTACGGATATCGTATGTCATGATATTAAACCAGTCAAGGTACTTCTCCATGTTGACGATGTCAAATCCCTTGAGGTACCAATAAGAAGCGGGCTACCATCAAACTGTCAATGCATTTCCATACTTGTTCGAGAAAATAGACGTACCAGAGTCAGCGTCAGACCATACTTGCGACCGGAGGCATTTAGTCGCTTCCTCAAGCGAGCCAAAAGGTTGACGTAATTCTCAAAGTCCTCTTCAACACCGCCTCGATCTTCCGCGACTGGGCTATCGAAGAGATTAGCAGGAGAGACTAAGACGATTGAATGCAGGGTCTGTACTATTCCCAGTCAAGATCAACACCATCAAAGTCATAGCGTTGCAGAAATGTAATGAGAGAGTCGAAAAAAGCATCTTGCTTCTTCTCCGATTTTGCCAAATCGGAGAACACAGTTCGATACTTTCCAGGATCATTCATGGCCCAGCCTCCAATGGCGATCCATACCTCAAGGTCATTCTGCTGCTCCTTCAGTGCAGAGACTCTTCCGTAGCGAGAAGCTGTTCCCTTATCCATTGGGTCAAGTCGATACGTGTCAGGGTTGACGAGGGCAAAGGCAAAGTTGATGTGCGTGTAATATCCGAGGGGAATAGCTTCAGGCTCCATGTTACCGCAAGGCTTCTGGTAGTTCCAGCCTTCATAGTATCCGATGGTTCGCTTATCTGATGAGTGCTTGGCTTTGTCGCATTTGGGTGAAGCCACTGTCTTGCCTTTGCAGTAGCTGGGCAAGGTGCCGCAGAAGCCATAGTCGCTGCAGCAGACGTTTAGTGGGCAGGTGGTGAAGTTGGAATATTTGGGGCCCCAGCCGTCAGGATCGCATTCTGACTTGTAGTCGCACTCTGATGTGCAATCTTTACCGCAGAACTTGGGACCAGTGCCGCAGATTCCAACACCTTCTTTGTTCCTGAGATCCTGTTAATTATTATGTCTCACTGGGGGCGAGGTATGTCGACTTACAAGGGACCGCAGCAACCAAGCCTACAACCTTTCGTCTTGGTGCATTTCCCGTCAGAGTCGTCCACCTCTGGCTCAGCCATCATACGTATAGGTTTAACTGTGCCATCGTCTTGCTGCTGATTTAATATCATCTCGCGCTGACGACCGAGAACTTGAGCTTGGCCGGTAAAAGAGTCAAGATCTAAAGCTCTAACAGACAGGGCGCAGAAGAGCCCCAAGGCGACAAGCCGACGCGACAAACACATTTTGGAGGATGATTAGGGTCGTGAATGAATGCAAAAAGGTTGGAGATTGTGAAAGATGTATTTTACTTGAACAAACGGACGTGGGAATCCTCAAGACCCCCATCATTCCTCCCCTCTTACTTTGCCTCTCCATTGATCACCAGTTGTTGGTTGTTGGTTGCTAGTTGTTAATCAAAACATCTTGGCACTCAATCTAAATGAGTCCGCACAGCCCGCTCATCAATGCAGGGGCTGGTGGAGGTTTGGCGGAGCGGGCGGAGCACCATGACCGATACCCCGGACCAACAACAGTATCACCGAAAAAGGTTATGCAGGGCCTAATAATAAGCTCGGTCGCTGCAAGGAAACAAATCTTCTGTTGGTTAAACGTACACACAGGCTCGTGCATGTTTCAGCATCGGCGCTTACCTTGTGATGCGTCGATCAGTGGTCTGTTCTAATTTATTCGGAGAATGAGTGATTTAGCAACCAACAAAGGATTGCTTCGATGAGGAAAGTGACTCTCTCACAGTATGAAGACTCAGGCGCACTTCTTCGAGCGGTTGCAGGTATTCTCTATGCGACGAGGAAAACTCCCTGTGAGAACTCAAAGCAACCTCGCTCACTAAAGCGCCCGTCAAAAAGATCCATCTGTCACTCTCCCCCTTTGCTACTTCACACGTCACAAACACCAAACTGGATGACTGACTTTGCACTCGTTTCGTAATCATGGACTTCACCATTTTATTCTTTCTCTTGACCATTTTCTCAGCCGCCCAAGGCCATGTTCCTCATCTCAGACATTCTCGTCTTCACTCCGTTCCGGGCCCCTCGAGACTCACGAAGAGAGCTGATGATGATCCATCAGACTTCTCCTGGGTGAAGAGATGGGCAGCCATAGGTGACAGCTATACCGCTGGAATCGGTTCTGGGCGTCCCTTAGGAAGCATCCTTGATGGCGAAGAGGTTGATGTCAAGATAAAGACCCTCAACATTACATTGCCCAACCTCGAGTTCAGCGGTCATGGGAACTGGTATTGTTCCAGATATGACATGTCATATCCCATGATCATCAACAGACTGTTACCGCAAGTCGAGAGTTTCCAGTATGCTGCTTGCAGTGGTGATCGTGCTGGTCAGATCTACCAACAGGCACAGCAGATCGAAGGAGATCTCGATATGGCCATGTTGACAGCTGGCGGTAATGACCTCTGCTTGGTAAGCCACCCAACATCCAGATTCTAGAGACAAACAATTAACCATGATCTGTCAGTCCGGTATCATTTCAGATTGCATCCTCCTCTCTGCTGGAAATGATGAAGATTGTGAAGCTGTCCTCAAAGTCGCCGAAGAGAACGTTGAGACAATCATCAAGAGCAACATGAAAGAGATTCTCTACGCCTTAAACAAAAAGGTGAAAGAGGACGGTATTGTTGTTGTCCTAGGGTATGCCGAGTTCTTCAGCACCGAGAACAGCGACTGTGAGGATGAAGCATGGGACATGACAGAGTTTACAGAGCCCATAAAATGGCCTCAGAAATTGACGATTGGTCGCCGCCACAGATTCAACGCCCTCGTGAAGAAGATCAACAGAGCAACTGCCGATGCAGTCAATGAGATCTCCAAGGATGACGAAGTCAAGTATAAGATTGGCTTTGCCGACTGGAATCCCTGGGTTACGGAAGCGAGCATTGATGGGCAGATGTGCTCTCCTTCTGCCAATGGAGATTACCCGAGTAAGGATCAGCCTGAGATGCAGTTTATCAAGCCCCCCACCAATCCCTCACCTGGAGAACGCGATGAACTGAAGAAGCGTGGACTGGACGAATCAGATTACTACGACTACTCAAGGGGTGAGCTCAAGAAGAAGCGAGCTGACGAGAGTATATGGAGTTCCAAGTTCTTCAACAGCGCCAACCCACCTGAACTTATACGAAGGGCGCTAGGGCGTCGCGATCCCAAACCCCCAGGTTGTCCCTCGGACGAAAAGAGAGATTGGACTATGGGCATTGGTCTTCCGGACAAGATTGCAGAGAACTTTCATCCGAACGAGCATGGACATGTCACCATGGCCAGTTTCGCAATGGCAGAGGCGATGGACCTTCGTTCGTTGGTGCTGGGCATAGACGCTCCGTCATGCGAGGTCAAGGATCAATTTAAATGCTGGTCTGATGACAACTGGAAGATCTACGCCAGCGCTGATCGGCTTGATGAGCACTATCAGGACTTTTGCAAGAACATCGAGCAGCCTGATCATGAGAAGGGATGGGACTACTACAAGGTGTATGACGAGGGCACTCCCGATGAGCATGAGTTCAGGATCTCACTCAGCAACGACGTCGCAGACTATGACGTAAATCAATGCATCGACTCCTTCAAGAAGCTCATCCACAACTGCGACACCAATCGCCGGCTGAACTGGAAAACCGGCGGCAAATACGTCCGCGACGACGGAGCTTACACTTACGAAGTCAGCCCAACGCGCTATAACAGACCCTGGCCACCACCAGAATACGCCCAAGGGACTTGCAAAGGATGGTACCACTTTTCTCATAGCTCATATACGATAGAGGGTGGCGGTTTCTCGACCTGGGACTTTGGTCAGAAGACGATGAAGCCGAGCATGAATGGATGTTATGGACTTGGCACGACGGCTTGGAACTTTGAGTACTACGATGAACCGACGGAGGAGGGGTATGAGTGGAAGCTTACGTTCAATACGCCTGTTTTTGTGAGGTCGAGATGTTTCAAGAATAACAAGGTTGTGAAGGGTGCGGGCGGGTGGACTGATGGCTGTGGAGGAAATGACTGAGTTAGATATGGTTGAGCAGATGGTGAGAAGGTGTAACTATTGTAAATACATTGTAGATACCAATTATATCTATCAAACAACTGTTCCAGCACTGTGATTATCTGCAAGCATAATCAGTTACTAAGCATTTAGACTAGCCGCGTAGCCAACACCCTATCTTGTATTTCTTTTAGCAATGGAGCTCCACTACAGTGCACCCTATCTTGTAGTCTAAATGGGGAAACTTAAGCTAGTGCAGTGTTACCATCGGTCAGATTATTAATCAGACCATTTTGACATAACTTCACCGCGTCTAGATTCTCCGTATAGACATATAATATCAAGTAGATATTCCTCCGTATTTCTTACTGTGGCTCGTCAGTCTTCATCACTTGCGTAGCATATCACATCCATACAATACGCCAGATCGGTCAAAAGACAGTCACTATGTCCTCCCTGTATCAATACTCCTTCTCTCACGTCTCCAAGACAGATTCAATCGATCAATCTGCAATTAAATACCGCGATCTACGTCTCAAAGCACTAAATGCGTCTCCTGCTTCTTTTTCTTCCACATACGAAATCGAATCTCAATTCACAGATGCAGAATGGAGGGATCGTCTCCTCAACGACGATAGAGAAAACTTTGTCTGCATTGCAACCCCTGTCAACCCTGGCTCTTCTTCGGTAGCACAATGGGTAGGACAAGTGACCTTGAGAGGCCCCGTCAGCAGAAAGGACTTCACCCTTCCCGAAGTTTCTGGTCAACCGATGCCGGGCGGTGACGACGAAGAAGATCGTTGGCAGATGCTCAGCCTGTTCATCCTACCAGAACATCAAGGACGAAAATTGGCGCAAGGGCTATGTCGGGAGGTTATTAAACACTTACAAGAAACTCGACAAAAGGCTAGAACCGTCGTGAGATTGATGGTCAAGCCTCAAAACACCGCTACTGTTCACTTGTATGAAAAGCTTGGGTTTGAGACCGTCGGGAAATGCACATTGGCTGAGGCTCTTGTGGCGAACGGAGATGGCAATCTGCTCCCAGAAGATATCACAGACGCCAGGTACTCTACTCGATCGGGCCTGATTATGATCTACACTATCTCATAGACAGTCTATGATGACGTCCATCATCTATACTCTTGCAGAAGTATTCCGCTCCACAAATATGTTGATAGAAAATATTCTCATTCTGAAGGGAACTAAACACCGCTATATAGAAAGAAAAGTACTATCTACAGTTTCGTTCGAGTCTTTGGTGGATGCTCCTCTTCCCACTTCCTTAGAAGTGTTGTTGCCGTTTCAACCTTCCGGGTAAATCCCTCATACAACCTGGCCCATCCATCGCTCACAGTCCTGATATCAATCGGCCGACCAGTTTTCGCATTGATGTAAGTAATTGATCCCGTAACCTGGGCCACTACCGCCTGCTGCTGCAAAGAAAACAGCACCGTCGTACCAATATTATGATTCGGTGTGAACTTTTCTTCACGATTCGCCACAATAAGCTATTCAAAAATGAGATCCCCATCTCCAACATCGGCGCATGGTCAACTTACCGAGTCTGGATATCGAACTTGTTTCTTTAACAAGATCTCGTACTTGTGCACAACGGGGATGACAGTCTTGCCCTTCATCATATCCTCGTATTCTTGCTTCGATAGAAACTCGTCGTAACTTTCCATGACGCGCTGCCAGCAAATACCGAAGAAATGCAGATACTGCGAATGCGCGACATGACCGAATGGGTCTTGATCTTCTGCCCATGTCACACCGCGCTCTACCATGGTCTTGGCTTCAAAGCCCTGTGCTTCAAGAGTCGTTAACGCTTTTGCGCGGAGGGCCGCGTAAGGATCATCTTGATCGGGGATTTGGGAGGATTTTGGAGCGCCTGAGCGATGGTAAGGCGAGAAGTAATCAGTGGCCTTGAGAGGCGCGAAAGTCTTGTCTGAGCCCGGCATGGTCGGAAATTAGTGTCGTGTGTTTTTTTGCTACGAATGATGAATAGTTGAGGGGCAGCCAACACTTTTATAGAGCTGTGCACTCTTTAGGTTTGTGGCTGAGAGCTTATAACACCACAGAGAACTTGG
>JABSSZ010000760.1:0-14795 GCA_013755755.1 Fusarium sp. NRRL 25184
TAGTCGGGCAGGCAAGGCGGCGATGAGGGCATTGCGACTTCCTCTTCTTCCGATAAGTCGATGAGGCTATCTTCTTCATTAAAATCGGCATCAACCGGCGGTTGCGTAAGTTGAAAATCGACGGAGTCATCGCTGTTGAGAAGGCCGGATAAATCTGCTGCTGAGAGGGGCTTTGCTGCGAAGCCGGCGTTGCGAATAGCCTCACGAGCTTCCGGGGCAAGCTGGGTATCGATCATGAAGGAATCTTCCTTCTTCTTTAGCTGTGAGGATATCTCGGCTTGTGAGGCATCGAGAGAAGCGTATTCTATATCTCTTTTGGTGTGTTCAAGCCACTGTTTAAAGCGCATCTTCTTTTTAACGCCGTCGATGATAACCTCCTTCTTTTGCTGCCACTCAGCTTTTATCTCTTCTATCTACCAGATTGCAAAAGATCGTATATTCTGAAGCTGAGATCTCTGCTCAGACTTTGCTCCTGCTTCAATAAATTCAGCCTGCTATTCACAAAGCTCTTCTAAGCTTATATTATAAAAATAATCTCCTACCAGTCTTCCTTGCTTTCCGCGCTTTCTCTAATAATATCTCTTCTTAATATACTCTTGACAATTAGCAACGTGTTTTTTCACAATATCTTCAAGCATAATAGCTTCACTAACGATCTTCTATACAGCTTCAAGTCCCCAGTGCGTTAGGGAGCTCAGAATATCATAATAGCAGTTACTAATATCTCTTGCTGTATCAGAGGCCATAGGGAAGCGATTTTCCGCTGGTAAAAGTAAAGATAACGCCGGATCGATAGCCTTACAAGTCTTTAGCTTCTTCTTCAGCAGATAACTAACCGCCGGCGCCTCAGTCGGCGGGAAAATGCCTGACTTTTCAAAGCCTGCGATAATATGGGCAGCTGTGAAGCCTTCTTCAAAGATCTCCTGATATTATGAGAATTAGTATGTGAAAAGAGGGGTCTTTTGGAGAAGATGTGAGTTGTTAACACATACCTTGAAGGAGCCTGCAAAGTCGCGGCGGTTGAATGTCAGATTTCCCTTCCGCAAAGCTTCTCGCAGCCTTTTTTAGTGTGCATTCTTTAACCACTGAAAAACGCCTAGGTCCATCGGTTGAAGCATATGCGTTGAATGAGGAAGAAGGAAAGCAACGAGGATATTGAATTTTATACAATATTCTCTGAAGGCGAAGGAGCCGTGACCGGAGAAGCCGTCGATTATAAGCAACCGCCACACAAGCTCTTCTTCCTCCTTCCCTTCCATGCCCAGAGGCGTGTCATATAGAGTGATAGGGTTAAATTCGCTTTTCAGGTGCTCGTTACACCCAAACCACTGTTCAAAATCCAGCTGATAATGTTGTACAGTAGCAGATTTCTCCCAAGACCACTGGTTAAAGTGCTTCGCCTACTCGAGCGTTATCTCGGCGTTGGAAAAAGCCGTTTCCGACTGTGCAAAGCGCATATTAGGATCACCATCAATATCTGACCACTTGATTATTGGAAAAGCTTTGAAGATAAGCCAAGGAGGAGTAGTTGCTCCGGCGGCGTTGCCCATACTGATCACTGTATAAGTCTCCCTATCTTCTGGTAAGAATACCTCTGTTAGAGTCTTCTTTTTAGTACATATGACAAGGCATTACACGCGCTCTCGCAGTATTCTAACTCTAATTCCGGCTTGATCAGCATTCCAACACTCTAAGGCGCTGATCCTATATCTGGTAATGACTTCAGAAAGTCGTTTAAACCACTGCTTTGTCTCCTCCATGCTGGCTTCTTCATACTCATAGCGAGCCGCTTCTTTTGACTTCAAAATCGAGGTATCAAGCTCGGGATGATCGTCACGGAAGCGCCTGTACCACATCCGTGAGACCGGCTGAGCGTGAGGATCACGGCGACTTCTTATTGTATTTGCTGCATCTTCAATCTCGCCTTTGGAGGCCGGAAGACCAGACTTCTGCATCCAAATAATAAAGCATACAATAGCTTCTTCTTTGGCATCTGAAAGGAGTCGCGGCTGACCATTATTTGGCTCAGGAACCAGGCTAAAATCCGCTATTTTAGCCGCTTCAAGCTGCTTGATGATACGTGCAATGGATGACTTATTAGAGCCCTTATACTGCCGCTCAGCATCGCGTATTGAAAGAGGCTTCTTCATTAATTTGGAAGCATCACGAGAGAGGCCCTTTTAGAGTCGTTGGCGCGAAGAAACGACTGCTTGAGCTGCTCTGATATTTGCATCTAAAGGCATAATGCACTTGGATAACAGTACTCCTTTTTTGGCTAACTGGCGTCTAGATTTCTGTTGATTTTACATATAAAATCGAGGGAATTTGCGACAGCCGGCGGAGCGGGGTTGTCCCACCCTTTTGTGACTGTCCCGGACTTTTGTGCCCAACTAAGCTTGCTTAGTGGCCCCCCTCCGGCTCGAGCCAACGGGTACAACCTTATTTGATTGAACACTCGAAAGGATTATATGCGGCCCGACCCGGCTTGGAACAGCTGTCAGCACAAAAGTTCCAAGCAGCCTAACTCAACAGGGATATTCCATCCGATGAGGCAATGGCCGACCTCACGTGCTTATTGTGGCGTCATGATCGATCGTGCCTCAAGTTATGCTTGGAATTATGCTTTAACTCCGCCTAGCAGGATCGGAGATGAAGTCATGCTTAAATAAGGAAGGTGATACAAATGACTAGTCTTCACCAAATGTTACATGCAGATCGGAAGCTAAGACTAGGATCATGATTTAATGGCTACATCTAATGTCTGCTCTCACACCTCATCTAAGACATCTCTGCAAGTTCGTATGAGACGATGATAAGTCTCCAGTACCTTTCGTCGATCAGTCCTAGACCGCACCAAGAAATACGCTAGAAACTCGACACCCAACGGTGGTGACACCAGAGTGCCAGGCTGTCTAAACAGCTCAGACCTATAAACCAAAGGAGCAGCGTCTGGCATTCTTTGTAAGACTTTGTCACAGAACCCTTCCGGTACCAGAACGTTATGGCGGTGAATTGGGATCAGGCAGTTGGCGCTCCAGTACTGTGTCTCGGATAGGAAAGGCTTACTCATCGCTTTGAAACGATCGCCATCTTTGAGGCATTGGAGCAGCTGCAGCGCGCATAGATCGACCCCGTAAGCGTGCAGGGTTGAGAACGCACAGTCCAGACCAGGTGGACGTGCGTTGACCTCAATAAGATACACTTCAGGGTCGCTTGGCGGTGGGATGTCTGTATCGGCTAGATCAAGAAGGCCGTCGATGTCCTTGTATTGCATGCTCGAATTCTGGACTCGAGCTTCGACGTGGAAGACCCCATTTCGGAAACCAAGTTTTAGCAGTGTTTGGTGCAGAGACGACTTGATCAGTTTCTGCTCCTTTTGGCTCAATAGAGTTGGCGATACCATGACTGTCTCCCCAAAGTTGTCGGCAATAGTGGCGTCGCTGGCATCAGCCGTGCAAGGAAAGTCATCCGTGATCTCGATGAACGTAAGCTCGCCATCCCAGAGAGCAATGTTGGCATCGATCTCTGGTCCACTGATGTAAGTTTCGAGAAGAATCCCGTACTTTGTAAGGCCATCGCTCTCGAGTTGGTCGACCGCTTCTCGCAGCTCTTGGTGATTCTGAACTTTTTTGACACCCCGAGAGGCACCACCGCGGCACGGCTTGATCACCAGAGGATACTTCAACGCCCTCAACGTCTTAAAAACTTCTTCGTTGTCCAAGTCGGCGGCGCTCTCTAGCCGAAAAGACTGCATATTGGGAGTGTTGAGGACTTTGCGAGTCGCGTCCTTGTAGTGAGCAGTGATGATAGACTCAACAGGCTCAGTTTCAAGATTCAGTATGTCGGCTGCCTTCGCAGTCGCAATGACGTACTCATCCGAAAAGGTGATGATGCCGTCTATTTTGCGGCCCTTGACGGCTTCGGCGAGTCTTTGAGGTAGACTGTCGTCGCTAGTCATATCGACAGCAATAAAGTCATCTCGCAGGTGACTATATTTTGGGCCCTCCATGAAATGCCCAGGGCGATCGAGGACAATGACTGCGATTCCCAGAGCTCTCGCCGCGTCGAATGGTCCCTCGGAACCATAACCTCCTGTTGTGTTATCGAACAGCGGGCGACCGCCAACCACTGCCACGGTCGATGCCGGAGGCTTGTTCGAGAGTACCCAATCGAATGAAAGTCTCTCTTTTACTTCCTTAGAGAGGAGTTCAAATGCCCCGAGGCCGTGAGCCGAGTGGATGGATCCTTTACAGATCAAGGCTCCGGGAGAGGACTGTAAGAAAGAAAGCAGGTTGGTTTGAGGTTGAAATACCGCGGGGTAAGGTTTTCCATCTACTGGGAAGGGGACGACGGATTCGATGAAGTCAGAGTGTACCATTCTCGACTGTGGAATGTCACGTCGACAGAGATAGCCATCATGTGGAACCAACAACACCTTGATCAGAACTTCAGTGGCGTGGTTTGGTCTGCTGCCATCCGAGCAAAACGACTTTGATGCCAAACATTTCTTGATAATAGCCCCCAATTGCGTTTGAGTACAGTCAGCAAGATCGTCCGTTCCATTATTCGCGTGACTGTTTGCCTCGGAATTTTCCGAAGATGTGAGATTCAGAACGAGATCGATAGACTTGGAGTGCAGAGGAGCGTTTCCATTTACGTTCTTGGGGAACAGAGGGGGTGAGACTCTCCAGCGGCATTCGGCTTTCAAGGCAGCTAGCAGAGTGGAAAGGTAACGCGTCAGCATCAAACAATTATAACTGGTGGAAAGTTGCAAACAAGCTTACATTCACTGCCGAGAGCCTTGACCAAAAAGGTCTCGGAGGAAAATGATTCATCCATCTCGGGAGCTAGTTGACTTCCCATGTTGGCTGCAGGTACTGAATCCTTTAGCTGCAAAGGTAAATGGGTAACGGGGTAAGGATTCTGAAATAGTACTGTTTCGGTGGTTTTGTTATTGTTTATTAACACGGATGTTGTCCCTCGATTTATCCGTAAGTCAGATTCACGTTTTCACCTTTGCATGGCAACGTGGTTGCATTAGACATGATGACTTGATCCCGGCACGGCTGTAAGGGATTTGTCAAAGCACTTCTCTCGTAATAACGTGATTCAGCTTCCTGTAACACCTGCCGTAAGAAGAATCGAATTATGAGCAATGATCTGCATTGTTGGTCAGATTAGAATGGCGGTGAAACGTATGCATTGGTCAAGTGGAATATTACAACTCACTTCACAACCAACAACGCCCAGAGCAAGATATGAGTAATGACGGAATTCAAAAGTCCTACCCTAGGTTACCGCGTTGGGGTTACTGACTTGGGTGTCTCAAACCCCCACATCACCTCATTTTCATGGACCATCAGACAAAAGCTACCTTCCCCATATGGAGTGCGGCGCGGCTCAAACGTCAGACAGAGTAATCACAACATACACGGCTAGTCTCTAAACAGTAATATGGCACAGTTGCGTCCCTGTGAGGTTATGAACAAGATGTGTTATTTGCAGTTGAGATTTGTGGCTGAGAGCTTATAGCAGCACATTGAACTTAGCTCATAGCAGCACAGAGAACTTAGCCGGGGAAAGATGATTATGACGCATAGCCACAAATATCCAATTGGAGTCAACCAGTACCGAGGGGTAAGACACAGTCAACGAAGTTGAATAGTGAACTTTGGCCATTTCTGACGTCTTTTGAGCATGGTGACGCTGAGAAGTGCCAGTGCTAAACTGGGTACACGCATAGATGATGGTAGCTCTAGGGCGATCTACAATCAGCGATGCTGGAAGGGCTCGACTTTATAGTTAGCTGCCTGCATCACTCTGTTGTCGTTAAGAATGACATGGAACAACCCAACAGCAATCATGACGGAATAGAATATGGTCATAGATGTTGATTTGAAGTATCTCATGAACATATCAGATAAAGAAATCTATAATGAATGACTAGTGCTTTAGAAGCTCGGACAAAATCGCTAACCCTGATGTGTAACCTCCGCATCCAACCCCTCAACCTCAGTCAGGCTGATCTTCTCAGACCCATCCGAATTCGTAGTGACGCTGCGAGCCTCACCAGTACTGTGCCTCACGACGCCATTCCCGCCTTCCGCCTTGCCAACTACCCAGTCCAGATAACTGTTTGAGAAGATCCGACCTGTATTAACAGCGTCGACATCGCAAAGCACCATTTCTTCAACCAATGCTTCGAAGCTATATGTCGGCTTCCATCCGAGCACTTTCTTCGCTTTGGCTGCTGAGCCTAGCAGGTTCTGGTTATCGAGCGGTCGGTAGAACTCGGGGTTCACTTTGACGCGAATCTTTCCGCTGGCTGAATCAATGCCGACCTCGTCTACACCGGTTCCAGACCATCTGGTCGACGTGTTAGCTACTGCGATAATATCATAGTGAAGAAGAACTTACTCGATGTTGACTCCGATGACCTTGAAAGCTGCCTCGACAAAGTCGCGAACGCTGTAGGACTTTCCACTTGAAAGAACATAGTCGCCTCCGACTGGCTGCTGCAGCATCAGATACACGCCTTGCATGTAATCTTTTGCGTGACCCCAATCTCGGACAGCGTCTAGGTTTCCTAGAGAGAAGAAGTCTAACTTTCCACAGGCAATCAGAGCTACTTGAGTGGTGATCTTTCGGGTAACAAAAGTGGTACCCCGTCTTGGTGATTCATGGTTGAAGAGAATACCATTCGAGGCATGGAAGCCGTATGCCTCTCGAAAATTGACAGTAGTCCAGTACTGGAATAGTTTAGTTACAGCATACGGTGATACAGGATGGAATGAGGTCTCCTCTGTTTGAGGAGCGGGCATGTCCGACCCAAACACTTCTGATGAACAGGCCTGTACGAATATGTTAGCCTTCTCATATCGTCTGATGCGAGATAAAGGAACCTCACATTATAAAACTTTGTCGACTTGTCCAAGCCTAGCATCCGCATGGCTTCAAGCAGTCGAAGCGTTCCCATAGCATTGGTGTCAGTAGTCTGAAGTGGAGTGTCAAACGAGACGGCCACGTGTGACTGAGCAGCAAGATGGTAAATCTCATCGGGCTTGATGCTGGCCAGGATCTGGACGAGACTTCCGAGGTCGGACATATCGCCAAGGTGTATAGTCAAGCCAGGCCGGAGTGGCTTGCTTAGAGCTTCGCGTCTAGAAGCAGTCGATCGTACCAGGCCATGAACTTGGTATCCCTTTTCCAAGAGGAGTTCAGACAGATACGAACCATCTTGACCGGTGATTCCTGTCTCACATGTTAGATAGAAGGGTTGCTATTGCACGGTATATATCACTGACCAGTGACAAAGGCCACTTTGGGTCTGAAGTAACCATTCAAAACTGCCATGCTTGCGGTTGTAAAAGGTGGATATGAAGTATTCGATAACGATTTTATTCGGATTGAAAAGCTCAAACGTCAATCAAATAGAGAGGCTTCAATATATACCTGTATCCAAGTGCTTAATAGGACTGATGGGTACATCATCGATCCTTCGAGCTTTGCCAAGAATATGAACATCTAAGATTCGCACGCCACCAATCTCCCCAAGCAAGCAATTTCGCCTCGCCTCCCTCATTACGCCAAACAGTAAGCCCTCTTGTTAGGCAGTCCCTTGTATAAGCCAACAGCCACCGTGACTCTGCCAGGTTGTGCCGCACGCTGCCAGGGTACCTGTAGGCTGAGCCAGTATCGATACAGGACTACAGCCATGTGTTTCCTAACCGAGCTTCTGAAACCTTCATCTGGAGCCTGTCAGTTCCTTCGCCCAGTTGCGATGTCATATCTGTTTGTGGCAGGTGGATATGCGGCTCATGTAACCAAATCAAGCTTACGTTAAGGTATATATGACAAATAAGGTTGCAATAAAGTAATGTAGGTATTACGTGCTTTCACATTTCTTGACTATACACATTTACTATCCAAGAAATCTGACATAATGTGTAGCATTGCTCGGGTTGTTCTATCAACAAGTCTAGTCTCCACGTAATACCGGCTCCAGGATGCTTAGAAGATCAGCGGTGCTGAGTTGGCCCAGAATTTCTTCGTTCAATGAGTGTCTCTCGAGGAGGTCTCGCCTCATGGCTGTCGAGTTGATGTCAGACCCAGTTGGTCTCTTTGCGAAGTCCAGATAGTAACCCATTGTCTGCCGGCCGAGGCTATCAGTACCTCGACAAGTCCATAGGATAGCCTCCTCAGCTGCTTCTTCAGGTTGCCCATCTGAAAGAGTTAGAAAGCTCGGGAAATAAGTTTACTCAGTGTACTTACTTTTGCCATCACACGTCATCTTTTGCGGAAACCATTCCCCAAAGCCCTTCCATTTCGTGGGCTGTCCGTTGGGCAAGAATTGGGAGGGTACATGTCGTGCTTTGTTTGTGACAAGAATCCGCGGCAACCTGTAGGGCAGATTGTTAAGAGCATCGGCTCTGTTGAGGTTATCCGGCCCAATGAGGTGCGAAAACACAATCTTGTACCCATCCGCTTCACAAAGCCGCTGCGCCGCTTCCATAAACGTGAAAAATGGATACCACGTCTCTGACCATATCCAGACTTTATCTTTTGGGACCTGGGGTATCTCGGCCCAGAGTGCAGCTCTCGTCTTGCGACTCATGAAAAACTCTGGGTGGCTTTTTGCCAATTTGTGTCGCAGGTGGAAGTCCTCGCTGGGGAGAACGACTACGGCAACGGCGTTGACTACAGGGTGCAGTGCTGACAGCAGGACGTCGAGGTGTCCACGGTGCGGGGGGTTGAAAGAGCCACCGTAAACCAGGATTAGGTTGTCTTGACCTTTTTTGAGATGGCAATCTAGTTTTTGCAGCGGATTGAGGGCGGTTTCTGTAGACAGGCGAACCTCTCGGTAGGCAGCTTCAAGGTACGGTCGAAGAGACATGATGGCGGTTATTTGAGAGTGAAGAGCGGCTTGGGAAAGGAGTAATGGTGACAAATGGCGGGAGGATAAATGTTGGGGCTGCACTGTTGGTGGAATTTGAAGAGTTTTATATTCGCGGGAATGTTTCACAGGTTTTCTATTGGTGTACCTCCTCTGTCAGCCTCTTGATAGCCCTAATCTTTCGCCTTTTACATAGTAAGCACATGTCTGTTTGCCTTGACCCCTCATGCAGCTGCCCATTCAAACTCCAACACTTAGCATTCACGGCATCCAATTCGCCCTGAACCGCATCTTTTGTCCCCTTTCCTTGAATTTCGCTACTGTTCTCCAGATTGTTTACCGACACCGAATCATATGACTAAACCCGTATCATGATTCAAGATTAATCTCTCACCATAGCACCGTCCTGAGAGGGATCGGTGAGTGCGACCAGCATCCTGCAAAAACCAACATGCTCACAGCTGGAATGCTGTACGCTCCATCAATGTACAAGTGCAGCCGCTTGCTAACCATGGCGGCACTGAAAACGAGCACTACAATAATGACTGAGTAATGAGAGCCAGAAGCTAGGCTACTCAAATATCCCGTCCACTCCGCAACAGCAACGGCTGTGGAAATGAGAAGAGCCGCATATGCCGTGGGAAGACCTTCGTGGTACATGGCTTTCCCCTGATCGCTCTTGGGCACCAAGTGCGCGGCGATGTTGAATCTTGCGAGCCGCGCAACGCCTGAACAGACGAAAAGAGCCAAGGCGAGCTGATCGACTATGGTATCAAAACCAGCGCAATAGATCATGACTGCCGGCGCCACGCAAAAGGAGACCTGAATTGGGCGGCAAGTGTGAGAATCGCTCGTGAGAATAAATGGAAGATTGAGTACTCACCAAATCGCAGAAGCTATCCAGCTGTTTTCCCATCTCGGAACATTCATTCCTGGCCCTGGCCACTATCCCATCAAAGCGGTCAAATTCATAGCCAAGGAAGATGAGCAGGTGCGCCGACAAGAAAGATTTCTCGATCGCACAGAAAATAGCGAGAACTATTTACACAAATAAATTACCGGGCTGGGTTGCTGTTTGGCTTTGGAAAATACTGTACCTCCGCAGAAGCCTAGATTATTGAATAAAACAGGTAAGCTTGATCATTTCTGATAATCTGATAGAGGTCTTCAAAGTCCCTACCATTAGAGAGTGTGATGTAGTCAGCTACTCGGAGCCGCCTTTATTGCAAGTTAATTGGAGTCCTGTAAGGAAGGGCACGCATTGGATACCTCATCATATCGTACTTGACAGGTACATTGGTTGCCATTGTGAGCTATCGGAGGTGCTAATCCAATTGAATCTATTTCTGTTGGTTTTCTCACCGCTTGTTTTATACCAGCAGGAGCCACACATGAATTGTCAAAGCCGATGGTCAATTTATGCTTGATTGTTTGATGGAAAAACACGTATGCTATCGATCAATCATGCATGCACTGCAAGGAGTCGCTGTATGATTCTTGTCAAGGCTATTTAGAGATATGATGCACGGTTTGTTGGCTTACGAAAGCTAATGACTACCGTTGTGGTAAGAGAGAACAACTCTCGTAATGCGATCTTCCCAATATGGCAACTGGTCGTGCTGGGGCAGAATCTGACGTGATGGTGATCAATAGTGGGTTCGAGGGGAGCAAACTGTCGGCTCAACAAGATCCTGGGCCAATGATGCAAGATAAGCTTGTTTTGATCATCATTCACAGCACCTTTTCTTTGGTGGCCAAGGGATATAATAAAGCTTAAGACCTCTATCTTAGGTGACAAGGAGCCTTAGGTAAGCTTGGCATAATTCAGCAAAATATAGTATATATTTAGGGGATCTTAGACTAGATATTCTTAGTAGCTTGACTCAATGTCAGAAGTCTTCTTATGCCCGGGGGTGGCTTGCGTGATCGCTTATTTCATTACTTGCTCGTATCAAATGGAGGTTAGAGCCGGCAGAGCTCCAATCGGAAGCTGACTGCGCCGCTTCACGTATATGTAACATCCATCCTACATGTGTGGGCCAACGTAACATGTCTTGTTGGTCGAGGCTACCGACATTCAAAAGTGCCTGCGCAATGTTGGCCAGATTTGGTATCATGATCCGCACCAACCAACCAACAAACAAACAAGCATAAAGTCTACAGAGATAATACGTAATGCTTACTGGGCTATCTCACCCCTCGCATTTTGTGAAACCTATCGATATTGCATTCAAGCCTTTGTTCATATTTCCGTTCGTTTTAAGAGTGAATTGTAGTTGAATCCAGGACCATTTACCAAGAAATTACACCATTCTTGAGGACCCTGAATTATCTTTTTTTTTTACCATTGACGAGCTCATCATGGTGACTCAGCAACCTGAAGATGAAAGACGTGACGCTACAGAAGACGAGATCAAAGAGCTGCGGCACGTTGTTGATTCAGTGTCAGTGCCTGTTTGGGTCGCACTCGTCGCCAATGCCACAGAGAGATTCACCTTCTATGCCGTGACAACACCATGGCGTATGTACCATCAGCGCTTTTGACCTAATGATTGTTGACTGATATTTGACTCAGAAAATTACATTCAGAATCCAGCTGATAGCGTCGCCGTCCCCGGCGCTTTGGGTCTCGGACAGGCGACAGCCACCAATATCACAAGTGCCTTTCTCTTCCTAAGCTTCCTCCTGCCAACGGTCTGGGCTATCATTTCAGACACATGGCTGGGGCGATATAAAACACTGTGTCTGAGCTACTTGTAAGTTCGCATCTTCCAAAGACTTAAACGGATCAGTACTGAGAGTGATTGTAGCTTGAACTTTTGCGGATGCTTGATTATGTTTGTTACCTCGCTACCAGCCTTCAGTGATTCCCAGATCACTAAGGTAGTGGGATTGGGTTTTGCCATGATCATACTTGGAATCGGCACGGCTGGTGTAAAGGCTACTGCCTCGCCATTCATAGGTGATCAATACGCAGAAACTGCCCCTCAAGTGTTTACCACCAAGAAAGGCGATCGCGTTATTGCAGACCGGGCACTTACACTGCAGTACATTTACAACGTGTCATACTGGTTTACGAACATAGCAAGCTTGTCACTTGTAGCATCTACCTACTTAGAAAAGCTGGTGGGCTTTTGGGCTGCTTATCTACTTCCGCTTTGCGCCACCTGGACTTTGGTACCTTTGCTTCTTGTCTTTCACAAGTCGCTCGGTAAGTCTATCATTTCTCCAGTTCCATCATGATTGCTAAACGAGACAAGTCAAACAAAAACCTCAAGCAAACATCCTTCCCCGCGCTTCCCGCGTCATCGTTTGTGCAGGAAGAAACAAGTTCAACTTTGAAGCTGCTACACCAGTTTACCAGTCGGAGAAGTTTAGCCGTCAGGTCGAGTGGGATGACAAATTTGTTTTTGAGATCAAACGGGGTCTTCAAGCTTGTAAGGTTATGTGAGCTTCACCCCCCTCTGTCTTGTTTATGCATTCATTCGTATACTGACCGATGTCAGGGCATGCTTTGTGCCATTTCATCTTTGCATGAATCAGATCACAAACAATCTCGTCTCGCAAGCGGGACAGATGAGGCTCGGTGGTATTCCCAACGATACCATCCAAGCTCTAAACTCTATCGCTTGCGTGTTACTCGGCCCTATCATGCAGAGATTTGTTTATCCCATTGTGCGTGGTCGAGGCTTCGCTTTTGGTCCCATTGCGCGTATTACATGGGCTTTCATCATGATGAGCACGGCAATGGCATATGCTGCTGGAGTCCAAAAGCTCATCTACACCAAGGGACCGTGTTATGACAAACCCTTGCAGTGTGAAAAGTCGCCCAACGACGTGAGTGTCTGGATCCAATCGCCTGTCTACTTTCTTCTCGGAGTTGCCGAGATTCTGGGCTTCACAACTTTGGCTGAGTATAGCTACTCTGAGGCGCCGAGAAACATGCGTAGTCTGGTACAGGCCATGGCTCAACTGAGTTCAGGCGCTGGCTCTGCGCTTGGAATGGCATTCTCGCCATTGTCGAAGGACCCGCAGATTCTTTATCTTTACACGGGTTTATCTGTGACAATGATCACCACGGCACCTACCTTTTGGCTGCTGTTCCGTGCATATGATGATAGAGTATTTGAAGAAGCACACTCGAGCGATGATGGGAGTAATCAAGCGGCAGAGCCAATGGTTTCTGAGCCATCTGGTGCTGCTGAGATAAGAGAAAAGGGCGACAGCGCCAAGGCATCTGGCTGAATATCCAATTAGGCTTGAATAGTTCATTCTAGCCGTTTTTGAAAAAGTCCAATATTTATTTTTAAATACATTTGCAATCATTTTCGTCGTAGAAGTACCGGCTATCGGCTGAGAAGCACAGAATGACAAATGGCAATATTGCATAATTCATTACGTGTATGGCTGTACCCTAGACCACTGCTACACACCGACAATTCAGCGATTGTGGCAGTGAAGAAAAAGAAAGATCATATCAGTGTTTCAGGCAGATTAGTCATGTAGTCAGCATATAATCTCATCCACCCCAACACTCTTCACATTCTTTGCTCTCATCTCACACCAAAACAAACAACTCACTTCACAGTACTTATTCAACCGCCCCAGTACAGACAACATGACCTACGACCGCCCTGAAATTATTGTTAACGGGTCAACTCTGTTATCCAGATTTGATGCCTTGACTAAATCAGGGCTTGTTCTGTTCGATGGAAACCAGAAGATTGTTGAGCACACGGATGGAGACTTGAAGGTTCGCTCAATGCATTCAAGTAAATCTTAGATATCAAAATAGCTAACATGGGCCCGGTTGGCATCTAGTTCCATTTTGTTCTTACCAAAGCTCTTATTAAGAAGCCGACCTTATCTACACCAAAACAGCAACCTGTATCAACAAGTGGCTTGTCAAATGGTAAACAGCTCCTGCCAGGCAGCGATATTGACACAAACGGCTTCGAAATGGGCGGAAGTGAGGGCAACAGTCACTTTCTTGTCGCTAACAAATTCTGTTTCTCACGACCTCACCTCATGATGCTCACTCGCGATGGGTATCGCAGGCAATACGAGCCTCTGAACCAGGAAGATTTTGAAGCTGCGTGGCGCACTTTGGCGTCCTTGAACAATGCAACAACGGACTACGTTGTCTTCTTTAACTGTGGAAAAGATGGCGGATGTAGCAGACTACACAAGCATGTACAGTTGATGCCTCTTCCCGCCAGTGGTTTTGCAGTCGACTTTCTGGATTCAAACAGTACCGAGGAACCAAAAGTGCCTTTCGAATGGTTCTACCACAGATTTGAAGACAGTAACGCCGCAGCTTCGAAAGGGACCGAGATTTATCTACAGCTTCTACAGCAGGCGACGGAAGCTTGGAAGGCTAGTACAGGAAAGGATGTGCCAGATGGAGAGGCGTGCCCGCACAATGTGGCTTTCACATCCCGCTGGATAGTGGTTATCCCTCGTCGCAGCGCCGCTATTAACAAAGAGGCTGGAGTGAATTCTTTGGGTATGTTGGGGGTGATCGCCGTGGCTACCGAGAAAGAGATTGAGAACTGGGTGAAGCTTGGTCTCACGAATTCCCTTAGAGAACTTGGAGTTCCGAGGAACATGGGTATGATGCAAGGAAATTAATCGCTACTCTCTATAGAGGCATCCAGGGCCAGAAGATGAGAGCACGGGTTTGGAGATGGGTATAGTGGTAAAGATAAGAGTCTGAGAGCCTTGCTGTTCTCTCTGACCTCATTGAGGTCAAGGGGAAGATCGGCGATCAGGAGCTTTTTTCTGGGTGCAGGAGCAGGCATCTTGGCAATCTAGGGGTTGTTATGATATTAATCTAACCTATCTTGGCCAAGTAACTAGAGGCATCTTTTTATACCTGTGAGGGCAGTTTAATAAGTTATCT
>JABSSZ010000761.1:0-50665 GCA_013755755.1 Fusarium sp. NRRL 25184
AAATAATAACATATCCCTAAACTCGTAAACAACTAATAGCAATAATGCCACCCTGTAGTAGCAAAGTTAACATTATTTAGTAGTCAGTAGTAGGCAGAGAATGCTTACATGGCTATTATCATTGCAGCAAACTGCAGTAGCTTGACAAGTCGTGGGATCAGTAATAGATGAACCTGGAAGGAAATATTAGACCACGAAACGGAAAGGCCGTGAGGGATCACAAACATGTTGCTCCGATGAGAGTGTTGGGATCTTGAACTATAATACCAAGCAACCCCAGAAGAAGGCTGATCACGGGATTGCTTGAGGTTCCAACAGTTTGGCAGCATGTCAGGGCGGCTGGTGCATTGCATATGCTAGCAGCAGCAGTAGTGGTAGCAGCGACCGCGCTTGATATTGTCGTAGTCTCAACGATAGATGTGATAGCACTCGTTGTCGTGTCACCTGGCTCAGTTGACACAGTCGTTGTCACGTCACCTGGTTCGGATGACACAGTCGATGCGAAAGTTGAGGAGAGGGATTCGATCGTCGTCACACCAACAAGTCCAGTGGTCTCAGAAGTGCTCTCGACGCTAGAGGGTCGGCAAGGACCTGCTGAAACAGCGCCAAGAAAGACGGACAACACCAACGCAGAAAATCGCATCTTGGCTGGTCAAGTGGCTTCAAAATGTTAAAAAAGAAGTAGTCAGTTTGGAAGAAATCCAATAAAAGAGGAAGAAATCTATCCAACGACGTAAAGGAAATAGGAGTAACGTACGTGAAAATAGTAAGCTAATGCCAATAGTTTCTCAATAGTCTGCGGGCTAAGCCTAGAGCCGGCATTGAAGCGAAATGAATTGCATGTCACAGTGCTCTTATTGGCTAAGCCGCAAGGCCAACTGGAAATAATTACTGGAATCAGCGCGACATGCTGACTGCGCTAATTTTTCCAGTGTTCAGCCGGTTGAAGGTAAAGAGCCTTCAGGCCCCAAAAAGCTTTGAGCTTGCATTTGACTCTCAATCTGGGCCAGTCCCAATGTGACTCTGTCTCTTTGAGAGTTTGGAAAAGTTCTTTGGTTTCCCCAACATCCGTGAATTGCTCGCCGCACATGGCGATCGCCAGACCCGCTGTTAATTTGGCCGGCATGTATTCTTGATTTGAGATGGCAATGCTGCAGATAATTCGAACGGCCTCTCTGATTTAGTCCTCCCACCGTCTTTGGGACTCAGTTCGACCGATTCCCAGGGTCGGCGTGCGTGGGTCATGAGCCAGAAGCAGTATTCGGCATAGCTGAAAGTACTGCTGAGCTGCCAATGGGCAATCGTGTGTGTAATACATCTTATAAAAGTGACCTGAACCTGCTCCTTCTTGCAACCTTTCTTGCTCGTGATCGCTGGGGTCCTTGTGTCTATTCTTTTCGTAGGATGAGTAGATTGGTCGAAGGGAATCTGGTTTGTTTTGGTCCCAATCATGGAGGAATTTCCAAGCGACATCCCACTCCTCGGCGTTTTGGTGTCGCTGCTATTTGCAAAACTGGTTGCACGTGCAGCAAGTCCAAATGGTGACTGAAGCGGGCTCAACCGACTTGCCAAAGGTCCGATAATCCGCTATCGGACCGACTCCGCGTTTCGTCATACTGGTGATGAAAATCTCTTGACGAAGAGCAACGATCATTGCGGCATCACTAAAGTTCGAGACTTGGAGATCGGGAACCTCCGAGCGCCTTGCCACTCGACCCCCTTTTGAGATTTCAACTACTTTTCCGAAACAAGCACTGGTAATCAACCTCTCAGACATTGACGTGGAGACTATTCCAGAGCTGCCAGGAGGCGAGCCAAGTATCTTCTTGCGTTTTACATATGGAGTAGGAGACCCGTCGGGCAATGTAATAGTTGTCTACGATTGGTTCAAGTCAGCCCCTCAGAAGGATCTGCTAGAAGGCCTTGCATTCAGTATCCTGGGCTTTGGCAACAGCACTTATAAGGCCTATAACTAATTTGCAATTTTGAGTCAAGAGATACTTGAAGCATGTGGCGTAAAGCCATTGCTGCCTCTGCCCCTGGCTGGCGATGCTGTTGGCTTCACCGAGGAGCATTTCCGGACATGGACTGAAGAGATCTTCAAAGTCTTCAGGAACAAATATGGCTGCGTTGAGCAGGTCATACCCATCAACCTGCCTTTAAAGTTACCATGAAGGACACCATGCCTGCAGACCACACAATTCATGTTGCCCGATTCTCCAAACAGACGGACAACTTTCAACGCAAAGCATCTCTCTCATCAATATACTACGCTCCCATCAGAAACTTAATCAACCTTATACCTGCTCCCTCACGAGATTGTCTACATCTGAATATAGACATCGCGGGTCACCCTGAACTCAAATATGACGTTGGAGACCACCTAGGAATTTGGCCGCAAAACCCAAGGAACGAGTTAGACGCTTTACGCAGAGTCCTGGGCATTCCACTAGAAGATATGTCTAAAGAGCTAACTATCTCGCCCACAAGCGCTATGCCAGATATGCCGACAGTGTTTTCTGGCTCCACCACACGATGCAAAGCAGCGATAATGGTGGCACAGACGGGGCAACTACATCGGGATCAGGCATTTTCTGCCACGTGCGTAAATCCAGCTTCAAGCCTCCAGTCAACCCCTCACAGCCCATGATTATGATTGCTACTAGTACTAGCATCGCACCTTTTAGGGGCTTCTTGCAGCACTGTGCCCAACTAGTGGAATCGAGTAAGAAACTTGGAAAGATGATGATGTTTGTTGGATGCCGAGATGAGTCGGAGTTTCTTTATAAGAACAAGCTCGATGATTATCAGTGACTGTTCGGCGATAGCTTCGAGCTCATTGTTGCCTTTTCGCGCTCGAAGGAATCGAAGTCTTACGTTCAAGACAAGATCCTAGGGAGAAAAAAGGACTTGATACAGTTGATGATTGACCAAGACGCCAGAACGTACTTGTGTGGGTCAAGTAGGATGGCGAGGGATGTGAAGAACGTGGTGGGAAATTTTCTAATTGAGAACAAGGGCTGGTCGACCGACAAGCTTGCTGAGTTCCAGCAGATGCAAAGTAGAACTAAGCAGTGGCAGGAAGACGTGTGGGGATAGAATGTAAACTTAGCGCTAGAATATGATATGAGAATTACAATCTTAGTTTAATTGACTCATGATCCTTTACCCATTTGCCACCTCTCGGACATCCCCCGCTTAATTTTGTCAATGCGATACCATCTTCAACAGGAGCAAACAGTGGTAGTCCCGTTTGTGTAATGCCGTAGTCACGAATTACCGATTGGCCTCGGGGCGACATAAGGTACAAGAAGAAATCACGTACGTGATGTGCCACAGGACTATCCGACTCGACTGCCTTTGGTGAGAACAGAGCGTAGCAACTGTTCATCAGTATGTCTCTTGGCCGAGTTGGTTCGAAGAAGACAGTGCAATTAGATATGTTGCCGAGTCCAGTCTGTCGCAAAACTGTTGATCTATCGGTCAGGAAGTAGGCGCCAGCGGCATCAGCCGTTCTGAGAGCCTCTGGTGGCGACAGCAAACTTGTCTTGTACCAGGACGATAATGATGCTTCATCTCGCCATGGTTCTCGGCCAGTCAAAGACCAGATATCACGTTCCTTCCACATAGTAGCAGAATGGTCGGCACGACTGTGGAACAGGCAGCCCGAGAGAGCGATTTTCTCAAAAGCCTCGGTTAATGAGTCTGCTGATGCAAGTCCCGCGGGGTCTGAAAGGGGCCCTGCCAGGCAAAAGTGGTCATGGAATACGCATCCAGCCGTATATGACCATCCTTCAGCCTGAGCTAAAGCTTCCTGGTCGCGTTCATAGGTCAAAGCAAAGTCGATGAATCCCTTTAGCAGCGCTAGCTGCGTGTTGCGAGAGTGGTTACACACCCACGAAATCACGCCATCTTTGTTTCGAGACTTTAAGTAGTCTTCAGCAAGGTCTTTGATCAAGCCAGTGGCACCTGCACCCCCGTTGCTAGATGTGTTGTAATCGTCAGTGAATCGCATGCTCGTTGGAGAAATGGATAGATGGATAAAGGCGGGAAAGCGAAGCGTTATTTAAGTAGGTTCTGTGACATACCCGACTCGAAGTAAAACATCTCCACCTTTGCCGTATGACTCGAGAGCATCTGTAGCAATCTTGCCATGTGAGATAATAGCAGTCGAGTGTGATGGCATGACTGCAGATCAGGACAGCTTTGAATTGTCAATTGTTGTCGACAAGGTGTTTCCATATTTCCATCGGCTGGCGTAGGAAGCTTCAATGGATGTGCAACGGGATTTTGTTTACCCGAACCCCTCAATCATCCTCCCCGCATCCCGGGGCGCAAGACTTCTGACATTGAATCAAGGTGTCAAAAATGTTTAATCTAAGATCCTCTAAATCTTTACTAAATCTTTACTAAATTATACTAAATCTTTACTAAATTATACTAAATCTACCTAAGGCTTAGGTCCTAAGTTTTATCACATCCCCTTGCGCCTAGAACACGCACCACTCTGCAAGGAATTTATCTAGAGAACTTTCCAACTTGAGCAAGAGGTAGAAAATAATAAAGAGACAAGCAAGGCTTTCCGAAATCTTTCAGCTATCCTATGAGAGTTCACCCTCTATCGCTTGCGCAACTGACAAATAAGGCCAGATTGGCGCGGAAACCATGTTGAGATGATCTTCATCTTTTGTCCAGGCACACTCATAATCTCATATCGAGACACCAAAGTCGCAACCACCTTGTATACCTCAAGGAGGGCGAGATTCCTGCCAATGCAAATTCTTGATCCTCCACCAAAAGTCAAATCGGCACCATTCATCTGGCGAAGTCGCTGCTGATAAGCCTCATCATCCTCGCCGCTCTTTTGCAACCATCGCTCAGGACGGAATTCATCTGAATCATCGCCCCAAATACCCTTATTGCGGCCGATAACATAAGGGTTTAATCCTACTGCTACTCCACCAGGCACAAAGCTACCATCAGGTAATTTCAAGCCAGTATCAGGCACGTAGCGTTCCAGAAGCATGCCAACACCAGGGTGCATCCTCATGGATTCGCGGATGACAGCATCAAGGTAGGGCAGCGCGCGTGCAGATTTGTACGACACTATTTTTTCCTTTGTTCCGTCATCGTCTAACGTCAGTAGCTCTTCTTTGAGTCTGGTCATGGTGCGTGGGTTCTCCAGCAAGAAGTTGAAAATCGCACGGAGAGTGATTGCGGTTGTATCAGCGCCTGCTAACATATTGACCTGGAGATAGCCTGTAATGACGCTGGTATCAACTAGATCGGGAGACTTCTTCATGGCGTTCAGGAAATGGTCCAAGAAGTCGAGTTCCTCGGCTGGCTTGCGGTCGATCTCATCTATCTTGTCTACGCGAGACATCATTTGCTCGACAGAAATGCGCGTAATATTGCCGAGGCTCGGCGGTCCGATGCGTTTGATAGGGTTCTTGTCCAGAAGATAATCCAAGAACGGCATTTGACCAACCATTGCGAAGTAGTCGGTAACTTGGTCAGCGGTATGAATCGTACCGTCAAAGTCGTAGGCCTTTTCCATGTATCCAAAGCGTTGGCTAAAGGTGGCAGAGGTAATCATATCCCAGGTATCTGAGATAATAACAAGTAGTCAGCAAAGGCTAACTGACTGTCTCGGTGGACTTACAAAAAGCGATCCACTGTCCAAAATCGAATTGTTTCTCTTGACTCTGCTTGTCCATGAACCTTGTTTCTAAATGGTCGCAAAAATCGCTGATGACCGTATCGACATGGGATTCGAGGTTCAAGATGTTGCTCATTGAATAGTATTTCACAATCGGTCGCTTCAGGCGGGCATGCGCAGCTTGGTCGGTCGTGCTGAATAAATGATATGTGATTTTGCCATCAATCACAGCACTGCTGTTGTGGTAGAACTCGGTCTGGAAAGTGTTATTGTTGCGGGTTCTAGGGCGTAATCTGAACAGCTATTTACCTTGCACCATTTCCCATCAGTGCTGTAGATTGTTTTAATTAATTCCGGATAATCCAAGTCAAGCAGGTTGGGTCCAATCCGAACAACCGGGCCATACTTCTCGTGCAGGTTCTTAATAGTCCATTGATATCTTTGGGTTTGGACTTGATACAAACGCCAGAGATTGGTCCACCCTGGTTACAATGCATATTAGACTTTGTTCGCCAACATCGAAAAGCTTGGATTGTATGGGCATGACTGGCAGAGGGTCAGACTTGGGCACTTACGAGCAAGAAAAGGTCCTGGATAGCTTCGCAGGGGGGATGTAAGTTCCGAGAACACAAGCCATATAAGGACAGCTGCAACGAGAGCTGTGATTCCCCCGAATAATAACGTCGTCAGTGAGTACTTGAGTAAGATACCGTCGAGGGTCATATTGATCGATGATTCTCATTCAGATGCACAATTAATCAGAGGATGTGTAGCAGAGATTAACCAGGCCTGTCACCCATCTAGCAATGCTCCACCTTTATATATACTTGGATATTAAACCTGGTTTATATGTCTCGCCCGCTATCCGATTATTACTCTGGTTTATCGGATCCCGACACTTTGGTTCTTTTCCTTGTTGTTGATCAAGCCACCGTTCGGATTTCCTTCGGTATGTGTGATGCGAAAGCTTATTCCTCCTCTAGACAAATCACATTCATTACCCCGCACTTTAACGATTTGAAATCTGGGGAAGCTCATTTGTTTAAGCAGGGTTTAAGAGTTAGCGTTCACTGATCTCTCGGTTACCGGGTCATAATACTTCTGAGTCAGGCACAGAGATTCATATTGCGGGGTCCAGGCCGCACCATGGCCAAAGCACACAACCTCATCGCCGCAATCTATCTTGTGCGGGGCTGAGAATGGCCATCGACAGAGTGCGCACGACTTGACTGCAATTCAGGCTACCAGGCGAGTCGCTCTTTAATACTCTAGTTACGGAACTAGCAAATTGCCATAAAGTCACAAGGCTGGAGGCGATACGTTATGCCCAGACCATCGGCTGTAACCTGATGAGAGCCAAAGACCAGCTTTTCAGTCACGAAGGGCACATGTCTCTATACACCTTTCCAGCCCTGCCTCATTTCCAACGGGAAGGGTATCGCATGTCTTGTCGATGCCTTCTTTGTCTCTGATGAAGGCGACCAGCCTTGGGCCATAACTTTCCAGCTCGACTTAAAAATTATTTTATATATAAAGGTTAATAATCAATAGTAGCTCAACAGGAAACTTGTTCGGCATACTAAGGCCTGCAGTAGATGTGTTTTAAGAGGCTATGTGACGATCTTGTATAGCCTTGCCGCGTAACCACGAGGTCGAAATCACATCGATAATAGGCGCAGATAGACAACAGCTTTTGATATCATCTCTTCAGCGTATTTTGCAGCAAAAACATTAGCCCCTCAAGTTTGCAGAAGTGAGAAATTACAACTGTTAGAGGAAATGTTTAGGGTAAGCAAAGCGACCAGGGTAAGTGTATGTAATGTGACTGGACGCGTCTTGGGTCGTGTCGCGTCGTGTCATGCCGTGCCGCATTCTTTGGCTGGCCACGTGACCTTTTTAAAGCGGAATGAACCCGAGAACAGAAACCGTCGCTGACCAATGATGGATTGCATGTTATCTCCCCGATAATTGTGGGGTCACCATAATTAACTCCCCGATCCGAGAGACTCTCTCTCATAGTGGTCGTCATCCCGAAGCTTCCAGCTTTGTATAATCATGAACAGTATTTCTCAGACAAATTGAAAGAACTTTAAAACGAAAGAACTAGAGTAAAAGTGCGATAACTGATTTAAATCCCCTTTCCAGACTCTTTCTTAGCATCTGTTGCGTGTTGTAAACACTAAAGCCTGCCACGACGAGTTAACTCGATTCAATCATGTTACTGGACTTTCATACCTCAACTTTCAAGACAGCTGCATTGGCACTTTGTGCTCTATCCATTCTCAAAGTAGCTGTCTCTATCATATACAACTTCTTTTTCCATCCGCTTTCCAAGTATCCTGGACCGCCGCTTGCACGAGTCTCAAGATTATGGAGTCGAATCGGCAACTTCCAAGGGCGAAAATCAGAAAGAATCCATGAAGCACATGTCAAGTACGGCTCTGTGGTCCGAGTTGGACCAAACGAACTTTCCTTTTCAACGCCCACTGCTGTGCAGGCAATATACACTTCTAATGACTTTACCAAAGAAGAGAGCTTTTATGTAAGTATTCAATTGTCAAGAGACATAATTTTCCATATCTGACTTGAAGCAGCGCGCGAAACGAATCTTCCATGAAAATCACTTGTTTAGTTTCAGGTGAGTCTTTCAGCATATTCCGAGAATCCTGTCATGCCTAACCTGACCTGATATAGAGACGCCGAAGCCCATAAAGTTCGCCGAAAGAATTTCTCCAGAGGGTTTTCTCAATCTTCAATGCTCGATTTTGAGCCCCACGTTTCTTCAAAAATCAAGGCGTTGCTGAACCAGTGGGCGGCGAGAGCTAACGACGGACCCATTGACGTGTACCCTTGGTGCCACTGGCTGGGATTCGATGTCATCTGTAAGTGCAAGAGACGATGAAACATATTTTATACACAGTAGACTGACTGAAGCCAAGACCATCTCATGTTTGATGAAGATCCTGGGTCTGTGCAGCGAGGCCAGCCGCACCAGGTCATGAAATACATTAAGGCTTGGAAACCCACTTTTATATATGTAAACTCCATCCACTGGACTATCTGCGGATGGAAACTGATAAATCATAGAAAGAATTCCTACCTCAGATGGAACAATACGGAGTCTACGTCCCGGGGCCCATCGGCGGATATTTCAGGGATGTTCGCACATGGAAAGAGGTGAATAACCTTGGAATATACACTGCTTCACTCAACATCAACTAATCTTGTGTAGTATGCACTCACCCTTATCGAAGACGTCCGCCAAAAAGACTCGCATACACCCTTTCTCCGAAATGTCCTAAGTGCGGAGAAGAGCGGAAACACGGCCCAGCATTTGACGAACTCGGAGCTTGCAGAGGAATGCATGGGAGGCATGTAAGTTTAAACTCCATGACAGATATGTCTTACCATGTTTCGGTCGAGCTGATAATTATTTGGCTAGGTTCGGTGGAAGCGGAACTACAGCAAATACGTTTGTATACATACTCTGGGCGTGTTTGAAACAGCCCAAGGTTGTAGCAAAGCTGAGGTCGGAGCTCCTCCAAGCATTCCCAGAGCCAGGTTTAGTCCCCGACTACCAAGTAATTTCACCTTTCCAGGATAGTAGCGATATATGCTGATTGACGTGATGCAGACATGCAGCAAGTTGCCCTACCTTCAGGCTGTTATCAATGAGACCCTTCGAAGGTATCCTACTATTGTGGCGACCTTACCACGCACCGCAAACAATGATACCATAATTGATGGAATCCCAGTACCTAAAGGGGTAAGTCAAAGCTGACGCATTGCATACTCTGTACTCAGGATTTCTAGACTACCGTGGGAACTCAGAACTTCACCATGCACCGCAATGAGGATGCATTTCCATCACCTGAGGAATTTATTCCCGAGAGATGGCTGATCACTGATGGCAACGAAACTCGTAAGGCATCTTGGACACCTTTTTCTGTTGGTTCCAGGAGGTGTATCGGTATCAAGTAAGTTGTAAATATTTCCCTTGATTGCAGTTGCATCAGCTAAGAGAACAGCCTCGCTCAAATGGAGCTTTCCAAGCTAACTGCAGCTTTCTTCTTGAGATTTGATGGGAGGGTTGATGAGACCATGACTGAGGAAGATATGAGAATGTATGACACGTTCAATGCTGGTCCAGCTGGCGCGAGGTTGCTTGTACATATGCGGGAAGTATAAGAAAGGGAGACATCTTTTGAGACGAAGTAAGAGTTTGACTTCAATGGGAAGTTAAATAGCAGTAGATTTAGTATTGCCAGACATGGAGGCCTTTGCTTCTGTGTTTATTTTGTTATTCTAATAAAGCTTCTATGTTGCAGAAAAAGGCCATAACTGCTCTCTTATAATATATATACTCCATGTTTTCATCCTGATCGTCATCAGTTTGGAAAGCTCGGTTGTGTTATAATTGAAGTATGCTTAATTGCCAGAAACTTACTGGTACGCGTCGGCAAACGTGGCCCAGCGTCGGAAGCGGGGTGAGTTCATCGGGCCATTCTCAGTCCAGACTCCAGAGTCACGATCGGCAGATAGTCCGCCAAGCAGACCAAAACGCGGGGTAACAGTAGCTAACGTAGTTGGGTTTGGCGCATTTTCCATGCACATAAACCTACCACGCACCAGCATCCGAAGTCCACTCGAGAAAGCGGGAGGTGAACTCTTCAATCCAAGCAAGATCACCAGGTCTAATCACCCCCAAGACTGGCCATGAATGATACCAGGGCACACGATGAAAGTGGACGAAAGGTTGTCAAACGCCGCAAGATAGCACTCGCATGCGAATATTGCCGGAAACGAAAGACGCGATGTGACGGCAGGCAACCTGCTTGCTCAGCGTGCGAAGCTAAGGGCCTGAGTGCTACTTGTCTCTATCAACAGAGTTCTCTCACAACAAAAAGGTAAAGATACAACGACACACTAAGAGCGATATTCTAAACCTGGGTAAATATAGATATGTCTCGGACCTAGAGGCTCGAGTACAAGAGTATGAGAGACGGTCCCAAGCAACTGTTCCAATGTCCAGCGTGATATCTGAAACAACCACGAACCCAGACTTGTCTCCAACTCAGGACAGTTTCTTGGGCCAAGGGAGGGGTAAAGGGCACCCCCAAATACAACAACGGTCCGATATGGCGATGGCAGACGATCCTCCATCTATTTCTCACCCTCATCTCGAAGGTTTCCAGTCAGATGACAGGTTTCTCACCCCTCCACGAACTGATTCTGTCAGTAGTGATGCGATGGTAGTAGTTCCATCTCCCGAATGCAGTGATGATAAAGATCTTGGTCAGTCATCATCAATATCATTCATCCAGTCAATGCTTCGGACCGTGACCCGGGATCACTCAGTCTTTAAGGTCTCTCATCATCCAACTAAGAATTCATATCCTTTCCTCCAGACCCTCGATGAAGAAGCATTGTTTCTTCCGCCCCGGAGAGCAGCCGACGGCTTTGTACAAGCCTACTGGAAATTCTTGCACCCTATATTGCCCATTCTTCATAGACCAACTTTCACCACACTCTACGATAAGTTATGGATGGTAGACGACGCCAAAGGGTCGGATCAAATCTGCAATATCAACGATGCGGTCTTCTTCTCGACCGTCAACATAGTCCTGGCAATCGGATGTCAATTTAGCGAGCAAATCGAACCTACCAGAAAGTCGACCATGGCGAGCAAGTTCTACCAGCGATCAAAAGCTCTGTTAGCAGAGGAACTACTGGATCATCCAACATTAGCCCTGGTACAGGTTTTGCTACTGACAGGCGTGTACCTGCAGTCTACAGAATATGCCAACAGATGCTGGAACATTGTGGGTTTAGCCATTCGGTCGGCGCAAAGCATTGGTCTTCATCTTGATCGCAAACGCGGTTCGATAAACCAGCTCGAGCGAGAAATGGAACGGAGAGTATGGCATACGTGTGTATTCCTAGACCGGTCAGTACTTGATTATCATAGATCTATTACAGAACTAAACAAAGCATGCCCACGACAGCCAGCTCGCTTGTACTTTCGGCCGGCCACCAATGGTTTTGGACTCATCGAGTGTGCCCAAGCCTGAGATGATCAATGATGAATATCTATCGGAAACCGGCCAAGGCGTTCAACCAACAAATGCGTATCCACAGATGGGCTGTTTCATCTACTCCTGCGACTTGTTTGACATCCTGCATCAGATCTTAGTTGAATTCTACGTCAACAAGAAGTCCAACCCTCACAACCAGAGCACAGATTCCTGGTTAGGAGAAGAGATGCAAGTTATCATGGGTTACCATCGGGAGTTAAACAAGTTTCAAGAATCACTCCCGGCCTTTTTGGCTACTTCTGACAGCTATATGGACTCGCCCTGTACAGATGAATCTGGAGTTGCTCTGGGCTCTCGAATATTGCATTCCAGGTAACTATGCCACTTGTCTCTTCTGTGCCAGACCAGGTTTATTTTTATCTGTTAGCTAACCTTGAGCTGATATCAGATTATTATACATACGCATATTCCTCCTCAGGCCAGTTGTACTTCTAGTAGCTCAGGGATCTAATGAAACGCGGGCCAGAAATATGTTGAAGAGTCAAGATAGCCTTGACCATCATCTAGCCCTGAAAGCATGCACACTTTGTATTTCCACAACCCAAGAGTTGGTAGCACATATGTATGAGAATATGGGCACCTCCTACTGGACATCCATTTCCCACAAGATACATTGTAAGACGAGACTCAGCATGTGATGCTCTATTGGACTTGCTGACAGGAGAGCAGATGCGTTTGCCTGCGTTGTGGTACTGGCTGCTGCACGTCTTTGCCCAGTGTTGAGTGGAGATATCGGCAAGGCTTCGATCCAAGCCTCATGGTCGCAGTGTATGCGAGTATTTGATGAATACAAGCTACACTCTCCTGCGGCATCTCACGTAATAAGAATATTGGGAGTATTAGAAACTCGCCTTCCAGGATTCGGAGCTGGAATTAACAATCTTCCCCTCGAAACACAGACACACACTGGAGAGCGAGATGCTCTGGCAGAGCAAGGAGATGATTTTGTGGATGATAACCAGCGGTTTCTGGACTCAGGTATGCTTGTGGGTGATCTCCCAGAGATCGACTTTGATTCGACATGGGCCCTCTTGGACGATCTGCTTCAGTGTGAATCCTCTAGTTGCAATTTGATAGGTGGTACTAGCCAGGGCGGCTCGAGTTCGGGCGTATGGGGTGGGCTTCTATAGTCCTCTCAATTTATTAACATCTCGCCACTACTTACAGCAAGTGACCTCTTCTATAACCTCGAAGACAACTATGGCAGCTTGAAATATCTCGTGATGATGTCCTCAGCTCGAAACTATAGATCAATAATAAACCAGCCAAGATAACAAGGTCCTAATACACCAACGACGGCACAGATTATTCAACGTGTGAATCTGAAGCTGGGATGATCATCCCCAAGATTGTTCAGTTCCGCCTCAGGTGCGTTGAGAAGATAATCTCGCTTCCCGTCGTCACGTAGCTTGTTCTCCCTCTGGATCCAAAAGTCGAACACACAAGCTGCAGCTACGCAAAGCCATACAAAACCAAGTCCGACCCCATACCCGAGAAGAAATCTCGGCTGATCTTGTGGACGGAAAATGTTCGATGCGACAAACCCAGAACAGTTACCAATCGATAGCTGAATAGCAGCACCAACACCTCGTTTGTAATGCCCTCCGAGATTGTTGTTAAGCCAGACGACTGTGATAGGTTGTGCAAGCCAGCAACCGCATGTAACGAGATACAGAGCAAAGTATTGCACTCCAACATGGACGTGAGGTGATGCAAGAAGGATACCGTAGCCAGTGGTGGATAGGGCGCAACCAGCCAAGATGAAACCAAAGCGGTGCTTCAGTTGATCAGAGAGGATGGCTCCAGTCAATGTAACAACGGCTGCTGCGATATAGATAGGGATGGACATCACTTGAGCCCGAAGGGACGTCCACCCTAGCTGTCTCAAGATGGTAGGGATGAAGAACGAGGTACTGTATGTTGTGGTGACGATACCAAGGTACATCAAAGCACTAGGACAGAAAACGTCAGAGTCTGCTTCGATTGAAACGTTATTATCTCTGCTTACCCAAGCCATATCTTGATATCTCCGAAAACACGTCGCGCAGCCTTCTTATCCCAATGGTTCATCGTAGCATCTGGGCTTTCTTCAGCTACTCGAGCCAGGAGTTGGCTTCTTTCCCTGTCATTGAGAAACCTTGCAGTTTGTGGCCAGTCTGGAGTATAGAAGTAGGCGAAAGTCGCAATGAGAACGGTTGCAGCTCCTGAAAAAGATTATTAGCTGTCAGGATACGCCTATATCCAAGACATTGGACTCACCTTCCAGTATGAAGATCCACCTCCAACCACTGTAGCCGGCGATTCCGGACATGTGGGCGATTGCGTAAGCCAAAAGGCCCGAGAAGGCACCAGCCAAGATAGATGCTGCGTAGAAGAGGTTTATCCGCCATTGCAATTCGTGGCGCTTATAGAACATGGAGATCAGATAAACACAACCAGGTACAAATCCGGCTTCAAATAACCCGATTAGTACACGGCAAGCAACCAAGCCACCAAAGGAATTTGTAACGCCTTGTCCAATAGTGATGATGCCACAGGCTCCAATAATAAGACTTAGAAATGCTGATGGCTTGGTCTTTTTGAGGAGCATGTTGCATGGCACCTCGAACAGGATATAGGTGATGAAGAAAGTGAAGATGGCAATGTTATAGTCATTTCCAGTCATGTTGAGATCAGCTTCAAGACCTTGGATTCGAGCATTTCCAATATTGATACTGTGATATTGTGAGCCACTGCAAAATGCTAATCCCCCGAGCTTGGACATACCGGTCGACAAAAGCACAGAGCAAGAGCAGGCTAAGTATTGGGATAAGATGGAGGTCGATCTTTCGCAGCAGTTTCTTCTCCTGCAAAGGATCGATTTCAGCTGTTCCAGACTCAGGGACTGCCTTTTCAAAGTGGCAGAATTCGCCTTCAATGGTTTTGTTGGTTGCATCCATAATAAGGTCTTTGGCTGTCAGTGCCAAAACGGTTAAGATATTAACAGTGATTGGGAGAGAGCTCCGAAAATTCAATTAGAGGGCAATAATAGAATCAGGCCAGAACAAGACCATGTATCCCAGTTCGGTGGTCTTCTCCAGACTATTTTGTACTCTTATGGGCCTTAACTGATATATTGAAAACGTTAACTGTGGTATCACATTATTCCCGACTGTGGAGTCCTTGCCGATAACTGATCTTATCTCCCCGTGTGGCGTTCTGGTTCCGAAAATTCCTGCTGATTCCGAAAACCCCAGATCAATCACCCCGACGGAAGCTAGGCCTATTGTGACGCACCCGAGCAGCCGCTTACTTCCACGGCCGGTCAGTCGGAAGGTGAGCACGAGGTACCATCCATGAGTAGTGAAGATGTCCAGCAAGTTACGGTCTCTTCCTACGCCACAATGGACAATAAGGCGACAAGGATAGCAATGCAATCATATGTCCTATTTACTGCCACCAGAGTTGAAGCCACTAGGGTGACCGAGAAAGAGAAAAGCCAGAGTCAACCACCGGAGTGTCATTTGTTCCGTCGTTTATTAGCAGTGGTGCAACCAAATCGGAGACAGCACCACTATTAAAATTATTAACAACAACGACACTCTCACAGACAGATGAATCTCACATAATCAAGACGGAAGGACCACGCAGTACCTCGTTGAAAGAAGAATGCACAGAGTTGTCTAAAGACCTTTCGGCTTATAAATATGTCTTGCAGACCAAGACTCTTCAATATGGTTATCACCTGCAGGGCAAAGAGGACCCGCTCACACAATGAAGGGAAGATAAACCTCAGCGTAGTTCTTTAGATTAAACCTAGGTCTCTATTAGACTCACCACACGCTTGCGACGCAGATTTGCTGTTGGCCTCTTACTCAGCATAAGGCACATCTTTGCGATAAGGGCCATACGTGGCAATCACAGGATATTGTGCACCTTTTTCCGTGTCCCGAGGTTGGTAGACATTGCACCTGACAACGGTACGGAGACATTCTCCATACAGATGTAAGGGTATGAGGTGGTGTCAATTCGGATGTCTGTCAATTTGTCCGGCATGACGAATGGTCTGTATAATATAGAGATTTTAAAGTAGTTTGTTAATGGTATGAGAAATAAGTTTATAGAGGTTTTATTATTTAAAGATTATCCTGTATAGTTTGTATAGGTATATGTAAGAAGAACATTTACTTCTGCATTTAATACTGAGTATCGGAGCTCGCCTTTCGGAACAGGACTAACACCGACAGATTGTTACAGTCTCAGAAGTATACCTCCAATCTCACCATTGTGGTTAACCAAGACCTTGCCATCAGACTAACCCAAAACATGCACTCCGCGCGTATTTAAGTCGGCACTTGGTTATCTAACACAGAGCGCAGTTCAGCGACTTTGTACAGTTACCGGTCGTTCCGGCGGAGAAAGAATTGCCGTATTGTCATTAGTCTACTAAGCCAGATTGCCTCAAGGCTTTTCATTTCGCCAGAAGAATACTATTGAATCAATATAAGCTTTGCCTACGGTATTGCAATTATTGTGAGCGTTCCTTGGGCATAACTAGATGTTTATCGGATTATATCTTTTAAATTGCCTTTTCTAGACTTTTATATTTCTTATTTTTGCCTCCTAATAGTACTATTAGATGGTGCTGGATATCTAAACAGGTCACAGCACGACGTAGCGGGCTTTCCTAATCTAGCTGTCCCGGGTCCCCCTAGCATGTCCCTTCTGACCTAGCTCGATCTGGTCCGCGTATTCTCCGCTTCGGTCCGCGTATTGTTTAACTTTGGCCTGCCATCCTGCTTTGCAATATCAGTTAGTTCTGCAGATCGATTGGTGGTTGACTGGGGATAGATCGCTACTCGGCGGTTTTCTGCCCCGTGGTTTACTACTCGACTCTTTGCTTATCGGCACATCGCTGCTTACAAGCTCCGGCTTCCCAACACTTCTTATACTCAAGCTTTCGCCAACATCAGATCACTATGAATAGAGAGTAAAGTTTTATATTGATTTTAATACATTAATCTTCAGAAAAACTATTACAACTGAAGTACACCGTTGGCATTATGGCATTCGGAGGTCTACTAGCGGCCACACAAATCCAATACCTCCCGCTTGTTTTTACAAGCTGTTTCTTAGTATGGTTCTTCCATCTGCTTATACATTCTTTATCCTCTCCCCTACGGTCCGTATCCGGTCCGCCATTAGCCCGCTTCAGTCGCGTCTGGTATCTCCGCCAGGTTTGGACGGGGAGGTTCCCTTGGACCAATATCGAACTGCACAGGAAACACGGTAAGGCGGAAATCCATTGCTATCCTTGAAGCATATTAGCAAAGTGTACTAAGAACCAGAAGGACCTGTTGTTCGTATCGCCCCTAAAGAATACTCTGTTGATGATCCCTCTGCTGTCAAGACACTATATGGACACGGCACAGCATTTACCAAGGGCCCGTGGTATGATGGAAGCACCAACCTCGCAGACGAGAAAAGCAACCTCTTCGCCAACAGAGATAGCAAAACCCATGCCACGGAAAGGCGAAAGATCGCCTCATTGTATTCAATGTCAACTCTTGTGAAGATGGAGGATGCAGTGAACGATTGCATCGTGCTACTGGAAAAAAGGATGCGTGACCTTGCGCGGTAGGTTATCTCCAACGGAAATCCGACTTGCCTTTTCTTTTGTCCTTTACTTTCTATCTGATCATTACTGAACTGCTTGCAGGTCCAGAAAGACGATAAACCTACAATGGTGGATGCAGTGTTATGCGTTTGATGTGATAGGCTCAATCACGGTGCGTATCTATTCCCCCCTTGCTGCCTTGGGAGAGAACCTGCGACTGACTGGAACACAAAACGTGTAGGTTTCCAAACGTTTTGGGTTCCTCGACTCGGGTAAAGACCCGATGGACCTTGTCAGTGGCCTTCATGATTTCCTCACTCATGCTGCCCGTGTTGGCGTCTACCCTGATTTGCATCCCATACTCTTTAAGCTTGGAAAATTGGCCGGAAAGTTTCAATCGGCCGGCGCAAACGGAATCATCAGAGCCTTCATCTTTACTAGGAAGCAGATTGGCGAGTATAAAGCCATGAATAAATTCCTAAATAGCAAGGCGGATGATGATCAGGCCTTCTTGCCGAGGTTGTTGCGCCTTCATCACGAAAAGCCGGACAGTATTACCGAAGAGGATGTCATGCGAACTTGTGCGATCAACGTCGTAGCGGGCAGTGATACGACAAGTATCAGTCTAACCGGCGTGATGTGGGCCTTGTTGAGAAACCCGAAGGCTATGGCAAAGGTATTATTTTAGCTCTGGTTGGGATGATTATCCGGCTGACATTTACTCTCTATTAGCTTCGCGCTGAAGTCGACGACAAGTACTCCAGCGGCGAGATTGGAGACCCAATCTCATTCGGGGATGCTCAGCAGATGCCTTATCTGCAGGCTGTCATCAAAGAAGGTCTAAGGCTGCACCCAGCAGGCGGCTTGACTCTTAGCCGTGTCGTTCCAAAGGGAGGCGCTACGATCGCGGGCCATTTCTTCCCTGAAGGTGTAAGTGGTCTATCATCTGTCACCTGTCTTAACTAGATAACTGACTCATTATTTCATGCGTAGAACATTGTTGGCATCAACGCGTGGGTGGCTCACCGAAACACAGATGTATTTGGCGATGATGCAGACGTCTTCAGGCCTGAGCGCTGGCTTGAAAGTGAGGCGGCCACGCAAAGAATGGATAGATACTGGCTTACGGTGAGACCGCTGATACCAAGCACATATTTTGAGGGGTCATCTAATCAAATACTAGTTCGGGCACGGTTCGAGAACGTGTATAGGCAAGAACATTGCGCTGATGGAAATCTCCAAGCTTATCCCACAGCTGATTCGGAAGTTCGATATCGAGTTGGCAGACCCACAAATGAAGCTTGAAACGGAGAATGTTTGGTTCGTGAAACAGACGAACGTGATTGTCAAGATCAAAGAAAGAGCTTTGTGACCAAAGTTCTCTGGCAGCTAGGTTGGGAAATGCAGATTGCAGAGTTTACGACTTAGGTACCAAGACGTCCGATGTTACCAATAACACTCTCTTTAATCCTGTATACGAAGAAGAAATATTATTTACAATCAACATCTAACCCACAGTAATATCACTCCACTTAGAAGCAATATCGTTCTCCATCTTATATCCCGCCACGTCTTCGATGGTCAACTTTCCCGGCTTGGTATCAACAGAGCTCCATCCAATCCTCTCAGTGAGATCCAGACGAGCTCTTAAGCTCGCAGCTTGAAGCATAGTAGCTCTTGGCTTACGAAGAGACTCATACTGCTTAAGAAGTTGCGCTACAGACCTCTTGGAGAGGTTAGACTCGGAAAACAGCAAACCAAGTGCTGCTGCATCCTCAAACGCGCTGACGGCTCCTTGGCTCTGATCGGGCATCATAGGATGAGCGGCATCTCCAGCGAGTGCGACCTTGCCCTTGACCCAGTATTCATAGGGCTTGTGATCGTAGAGCCGCCATAATTTGATATCCTCGGCCTCGGCGAAGAGTCTCTTCATATTGGGTTCGATGGTCTTGAATGTCTCAACTAGCTGCTCGGGCGTAGCAGACGAGTTCCATCCATCATCGCGAGTGTCGTTGAGTGAAGCGGGGTAGAAGCAGTAACAGCAGATCATGGAGCCACCTCCGGCTGGTGACATGACAATCTTCTCAATTCCCATGCCTCCCCAGTATTCGATAGCATTGCGGGTGACGAATTCGGTCAGTCCCAGCTTTTCCAGCTTTTCGTAAGGGACAATACAACGGTAGCAACACGAAGACGAAGGCGTGGCGTGAGTCTGGACACCAATTTCGGCTCTTGTGTTTGACTGTCGGTTCTTTTAGTTTGGCGACTTTTTAAAGACATGACCATTCTCACTTACACGAATGCCATCTGCCGCAACAACAAGGTCTGCTGTGATCTCCAGACCATTCTCAAATTTAATCCACCCCTTCTCCGCGTCTACTTTGATGGCCTTATGGTTCAGCAGCAGCTTGGCTGGAGGACCCTCGCCTTCGCTCGTAGTTGCAGTTCGCTTCAACTCAGAGTGGATGTCGGGTCGATGAAAGCTATAGTAATGGGTGCCAAACTTGCCCTTGTAGTCACCAAAGGGATACTTGGATGTGATGGCTCCCTTGGCCCAATCGTGCCAGACCATGTCGGTGAGAATCACAGGACGGGCTCTCTGGATGTCAACTCCCCACTTCTCGAGAAAACGAGTGCCATTTGACGCGCAAGAAATGTTAGAACCGACTTCACCTGTAAAGTCGTATCGCTCATAGAGAGTAACTTGATGGCCTTGACGGCGCAGAGAGATGGCAGCGGCCAGGCCACCCAGGCCAGATCCGAGAACGGCGACGTTGAGAGGCATTGTCTTGGAAATGAAAGATGTCGATTGTAGTTTCAAGTCTTTATTAGTTGTAATGATATCGAGTGATTGATCGATCATGATTCAAACCGAGTACTGCACTGTGATATATAGATGATCGCTGGTAGCTGAATTTTTGAGCAATGACTGAAACATTAGTACGTACCATGTCTCATATTGAGGGCGGACTAGCACCCCGCAGAAAGTCAAAAGACCCGAGCTTTCGTTCCGCATAGCAATACCTAGCAGTGCGGTCCGCAAGGCCCTTTTTGGTATAGTCCATCACAACTACCCTAGGCCTACGACGCCACATAGTCTGGCCTGGCCATTCAAGGGGATGCAACAAAACTTAGGACCTCTATCCTAAGTGATATAAAGTTTTAGGTAAACTTAGCATAATTTAGTGTAGATTTAGACTAAATATTTTTGGCACCTTCATTCGATGTCAGAAGTCTGCTTGCGCCCCGGGGCCGTTCAACCCGAGCTGTGTTTTTAGTCGCTCAGTCTCTTTACTCTGTTTATCACATGCTCGTAACGAGGAGAGAAATTGGGTACTGGCGCCTAACTGTTTGGGGATCCATTGCCACGGCTGATATACCAAAGATAACAAACACATCATTGTTGTGTTAATGCAGGTTATAAGTGGACTGTATGGGAGAGGTCATTTAATATCCTCAATTTACTACATGTATTCAGCAATAGCTTTCAACTTCCATCCTTACATTCATACCACTTCTTGCCCGGTTTCCATCAGCCACTTAATCCAACAAGTGCTTTCCCCAAGATTATCTTTATCTAGAGACTCCCACATAGAGGAAATCAGCTTGATAACTTGACTGATGCGATCCCCAGGAAACACATTATGCATGTTATTTAAGTGGTCTTTGGCTGTTCGGCGGGATTGGGCCAGGGAAATGATCTCAAACTCATATTCTGAGTTGTTCAACTCGAATGAGCTCACGTCCTCATGAGCAATGACGGCACGCATTCGTAATTCTGATGCTGCGATGATTACTGGAACAAGTTGAAATCGAAGTACCGCAGGGTCTCCACGGGTTTGGAGTGCCAGGTCAAGGATATGCTGTGCCATAGAAAAGAGATTTTTATCAAAGTGGTTCTCTTGGAACAACTTGAACCCCATTTGGGTTTCATATGTTGAGTGTTGATACCTCTTCGCCAAGTCCGGGAAGACTCTATATAGCTGCATCAAAGCGGCTATTTGATAAAGCTCAGCGAGCCGAACTAATTGGATCTGTGCATCAGAGGCAACGCTCTTGTCGACTATGAAACCTGGTCTGCATGCTCTCAACAGTCGATATTCAAGGAGGCTCGCTGCGTACTGATGAGCACTGCTATTGCAAGCACCCATATTAGGTTGATCCAGAAGACTGCAATGATGACGAATGAGTTCACCAACCAACGTCATGTATTCAATGAGCTCCGCAGATGTGCCTGTCCATGGATGTACATCAGAACCAGATGCAGCTGGGGACTCAATACGATGCATCATGGTGGCGTGAGAGGTCGTGCTCGCCAGAAAGTCGAATCTCGGCCTGTTAGAACTCATGTAGGTCAAAAACATGAGCCAATAGGTCATGATCCCCTTTCCGAATGTTTGTGTATCGGGACAGGCCAAGTTGTTCTTGTATAGCGAAGCGAGCTTCTGGAAGATGTCGAGCATGGAGTCTCGTGGTTGCATCCAGTCGGCTGAAGCACCCAGTAGAATAATGCTGAATCCGATCGACTTTTGATCTATGACACAAGGCGAAGTCTCTATTTCTTGCTCTATAATGCTCCTTGCCTGTTGACGGAGTCTTCGAGCCACAGGTAGCAGCTGGGGTGTCGACTCGGATAGATACGCAGCCGAGACGCTCTGTAGGACATAGGGCAAAGACTCAGAGGTCCAGGAATTCCATCTTTGTGCGACATCGGTGATGAAGGGGTTGTCGATTTGGAGGGAGCAGCAGAACAACGGTCCAATATGGCGAAAGTAATGGAAGACAAAGGTCGTTAAGGCATCGGTGATAAGCGGCGATGGCCCGATAGGGTCAGTTGGGGAAGCTATACTCGCGGAGATACCCCAAGAGGTAGGCGATGTTACTGATACGACTGCTTGTGGAAAACTCTCGAGATCCGTAGAGCAAGAGGTCAAATCTGTTTGCAAGGATGTTGAAAATGAATGGCTTGAAACAGAGTGGATATTCTCAGATACTGTATCAGTGGTGCTGAACTGAAATGTATCAAAGGATGGTGTCGCATGTAGATAAGGGATCGAGGATTGCTGTTCAAGCATTGCCCACTGGTCCGAGACGTCCAATAAGGTGCCAGAGAGAAAATTGAATTCAAGCTGGCCAGCTCCAGGGGTCGGTACATCGGATATCACGCCAGATTTAGACGTAGAGCTGAGATCCAGTGAGGGTTGGGATGTTGGAAACCCCTTCGAAGTAGACGGTTCGCCCTTGCGTGTCGTGGTGCCTCTGTCGCTACTATTGCTGCTACTGTCGGATCGACGAGTGCGTTTGATGGAGTCTAGACCATTGCACCACTTGAGTTCCGGGCGCTGATACTCACACGGATGGCTTCTGCGGCGACATTCGGAGCAAGTAGGCTTCACCTCGTCACATTTGATCTTGCCAGAGACGTTGTTAGATCGGGGAACCTAGGGAGATACGGCAGGGATAGAACTCACACGGCGACGTCGACAGCGGATACATCCAAAGCGGGACTTCTGAACGGCCGCCTTCATTTCGGCCCAGTATTGCTTGCTTTGTGAATACAGACAGAACGTGTTCTGTTTGTGCAAGGATTCAAGCTAGGACAGGTGGAGAGGCCGAGAGGGGCCCTTGACCTCTTGTATGAAAACCGAATAGATGATTGGCTCGTCATGGTTTGCCTATTTGGGCAATAGTGTCTCGTCACCATTGGCGACAATGATAAGACAATGATAAGCTATCTGAATGCAAATAATGCAGTGGCTAGTTCCGGACGCCGCGCTAGAGCGGAACTTTCCATTGGGCTGACGGTATCAGAAGCCTTGATTGAGAAATGCGGTCCTCAGAACCCAATCAAGACTAGCACATCAGTCCCATTTACTTATCCTTCTCCCCATGGGGAACGTACAACCTTTGGTCTGTGGAATTGATAGTAGAGAGCAATTACGAAGCATCAGCCCTTGATAACTCAGATGACATTGATTCAGCCAGATATGAAAAACATCCAGCATATGTATATATACTCAGTTGATCCCCATAGCCACTAGGTCTGCTCCTCATGTGATATTCGCAATCCACTGACCAAAGAACCACTTCTCCCTTGGTCAACCTCTTGGAATTTTGTATTTCAGACCTTCCACAACCATAACACAATGGCAGTACATCAAGTGACTGGCCAACTCCCCCAGGGTGAGTATCCTAATAAGCCCATCATCACTCCAGCTGCATACCAAGAGCTAGCTACTAACTCGGCCATGTTAACACAATAGGAGCTGGGTATGCCATCATTCTTGGCTTCGGTGCCCTATTCGTTTCCATAGTCCTCCTCATCTCACGCTGGGCAGCGAAGCACCATAATGAAGTACAGGGCTCCGAGATGTTTACCACGGCAAAACGCTCCATCAAATCCGGCCTGACAGCAGCAGCCGTTGTTTCGTCTTGGACCATTGCATCAACTCTCCTATCATCTACCACGTGGTCATACAGCTACGGCGTCGCAGGAGCCTACTTCTACGGCGCAGGAGCCCTTACAGTCATCGCCATCTTTGTCATGTCCGCTATCGAGCTGAAGCGTCGAGCCCCAGCGGCACACACATTCTTCGAAGTCAGTCGAGTCCGATACGGTCGAGGTGGACATATTGTTTTTATGGCATACTCAACCCTTTACTGCATCATTAACTGTGTCAACATCTTGATTGGTGGCTCTGCTGTCTTTAGTGCCATGACTGGGATGAACCAGATCGCCGCCATCTTTCTCCTCCCGTGCGGAATTGTTCTGTTCACTCTTAGTGGTGGTGTGAAGGCCGTCATCATCACAGACTACATGAACACTATCTTCATCCATTGCACAGTTCTTGCAGGCGTCTATGTGGCTTATGCAAGACCCGATTCTGTTCTCGGAAGCCCTGATAAAGTTTGGGAGCTCCTCAAGGAGGCTGCGACACGAGCTCCAGTTCCGGGTAACGCTGGTGGAGAGTACTTGACAATGAGGTCAAATGATGCTATACTGCTCGGTATCATCCTCTGGTGCGCCATCTTCGGCTGCACCATCGATGTCCAGCTCTTCCAGAAGTCCATCACTGCTGATCCTGCAGCGACTCTTCCAGGTTATATCATTGGTGGCGTCGCCTGGTTTAGCATTCCCTTCTGTCTGGCGACAACATTTGGCCTCTCAGCTCGCGCCATGGAGTTCACTGAACTTCTTCCCCGGGCCATTACTCCTACAGAAGTTGCACAAGGTCTGGCACTACCAATTGCGGCTGGTGCAATGATGGGCAAGGCCGGTCTAGTCCTTGTTCTCATCATGGTCTTCATGGCTTGCACTTCTGGATTCAGTGCGGACACTGTGTCAATTGCTTCGGTCTATATATACGATGTATACAAGGGCTACTTCAACAAGAATGCGTCAGGGAAACAGTTGGTTCATATGTCGCATCTTGCTGTTGCTATCTGGAGTCTGCTCATGGCTGTTATTGCGACAGGCATCTCAAGAACCGCTATTGGTGTTAACTACATCGTCACTTGTATTGGAATCTTCTGCGGCTGTGCTGTTTTCCCTTTCTATGCAACTCTTCTCTGGAAGAAGCAAAGCAAATTGGCCGTTATCTGGGCTCCAATCCTGGGTTCAATCACTTCTATTTCATCCTGGCTGGGTTCTGCACATGCCCTCCACGGCGAGGTGACAATCTCGTCGACAAGCCAGGTCATGCCGCTATTGATTGGAAACGTGGTCTCCGTTCTATCAGGAATCATTTTCTCTGTCGCTATCACCTATGCTTTCGGCGCTGACCAGTTTGATTGGTCTCTCCTACAGACCGACATCCATACTTCTAATGACACGGATGTTCGAGGAATGACTTCGCGTCAAGTTGAGGAGCAGGCCCAGGCTGAAACTATCAGTCCCGAGATGGACGCGCTTCTCAAGAGGGGAACGCGTAAGGCCATCCTTGCCACGATAATATTCTTTATTAGCATGATGGTTCTGTGGCCGCTTCCCATGTTTGGTACTTCCTACATATTTTCTAAGGGCTTTTTCAAAGGCTGGGTGGCAAGTGACACAAGAATTACATATTTAAAGATACTCGCTAATATATGTCAGGCCATCACGTTTATTTGGGCATGGGGCGCTGCCCTTGTAATCACTCTCTTGCCACTGTGGCAATCGCGATTGACTCTGCTGCTTTTTGTACAGACTTGTTTCGGGTTTAAGAAAATTGACGCCCAGGACGATATCAGCATTGACCGCGAGACAATAGAACAAGAGGGTAAGTAGGGGTGAGGTTGAGTGCATCATGCTTCTTATGCCTATTGCATGTTTATTTTGAAGTATTTGTTTGCTATTTATTGGATTCAATAATCGCGCTGGAGTGTAAACTCATGGCTTGGTAGGCAGTGTGCATATTTCGATCATATTTACGATGACGGGTTTTAGTCAGGCGGCAGCATTAACTAGTATTAAGTTAATGACCATGGCAATATAAGAATGTTACAAGTCCCCTGAGCCGCTGGAACCCATCGTGATAAGGGTATCTGCTGCAGATAATGACTTTTGGCAATGGAAGGTAATGAGATAAGTGCACGAGAGAATGACGTACCCTTGTAACCCTTAGACCTATCTGGGGAGAAGAGGTGGGTATAAAAACGGAGCAATTGTATCTAGCGTCAGTCGGCGCTCCATGGGATACTACTGTGTCAATATGAATAAACTGATACGAAATAGCATTGTTATTCAACTACGTATTACTGGCACTGACTCTTCCGAGGCTATTGGCAGTGCACTCTGGCCCAATCTGCTTCAACCTCGGAAGTCAGACCCTTAGTTGCCGATCCTCCATCAGAAAGGGGAAAGCCTCAGGCAACTACCCCGCATTATTTATCACATGCCAGACCTAATCCAGTATGATATAATCCTTGTAATTAAATAGGAAACAGAGGCTTCTTTTTAAAGCCTGGTAATTTCTGATTTGGCAATTACTGTCTTGCGCTTACTTGAATTAAAGTATTCCTTCTGAGATTATAAAATGCCGGCGACCTCCTCCTTAAGAATGCCACCTGATCCCAAGCTACATTTACCAGCAAATACACCATGGAGCGAACCTGCATGGTACCGAACTGGCAACTCGGTCTACTTCAATGCATCCCATCGCAAAATGAGGGACAATATCCGCAAATATGTCGATGAACATATTCTTTCACATGCCTTGGAATGGGAAGAAAAAGGCGAGGTTCCACGATCAGCCGCACTAAGCTACTGCAAATCCGGAATTCCTTTCGAGGAGGTACCGGAAGAGTTCCGGCCTCAGGACATCCCCAACCTAGCAGAAATCCCCCAAAGCGAATTAGATGCCTTTCATTTCCTTATTTCAACCGACGAAATGTCTCGTGTTGAAGGTGGAGTTTCTATTGCTCTTGGGGGCGCGTCTACAATTGGGCTACCACCGGTGCTCCATTATGGAACCCAGGAACAAAAGTCTCGTTGGTTTCCAGGACTGTTTTCGGGAAGTGTCAATTTCTGTCTAGGCATTACGGAGCCCGGTGGTGGTTCAGACGTGGCCAATATTCAAACTACTGCTGAAAAGTCCTCAGATGGCAAGTTCTACGTTGTGAACGGTGCCAAGAAGTGGATTACAGGCGCTCTATGGGCAACTCATATGACTACTGCTGTACGAACCGGCGGTCAAGGTGCCAAAGGTATTACAGTCCTTGAGATCCCGCTCGATAGCCCAGGCGTGTCTCGAAGAAAGATCTACAATAGTGGACAAAACGCCGGAGGGTCTAGTTTTGTAGATCTCGAAGATGTCAAAGTCCCGGTTGAGAATCGAATTGGTTCCGAGAACGAGGGCTTTGAAATCATCATGAGAAATTTCAATAAGGAAAGGTTTGCACTTGCAGTTGGTTGTAATCGAAAGAGTCGTACCTGTCTCGCCATGGCGTTTGCATATGCAATGGAGCGCAAGACCTTTGGGAAGAAGCTGATTGAGAATCAAGTCATACGGCGCAAACTCGCCGAAGTTGCACACCGTGTCGAAGCTCACTGGGCTTGGCTTGAGCAGATTGCTTTCCAAGTCAATTCGTCTAGTGAAGGCTGGCAGACGCCAAACATAGCAAGTCAAATAGCCCTGGCCAAGATCCAAGGCGGGCAGATGTTGGAATTGGCATGCAGAGAAGCACAGCAAGTCTTTGGAGGTGCAGGTTATCAAAAGGGTGGCCGGGGGGCGACGGTGGAACAAATCAGCCGCGACCTTCGGATGTTTGTAAGTCTCCTTGTTTCCTTGTCTCAGCAGTTAATAAGGAGTTCAAAGCAGCTAACAGCAGATAGGTTGTTGGCGGGGGCAGCGAGGAGATTCTTACAGATCTTGCCCTCAGACAGGAGATAAGGGATTTTAGCAAGCTGGGGAAACTTTAATCATAGCTCTGTTTAAGGTTATTTATATACAGATCTTTATATGTTTTCGAGGTTTAGGTATCGCCGTGGCCTGTTTGCAGGTTGGAGCTGCCTTTACTGCTTCTGTATCAGGTCATCTCTGTGATAGGAAATTCCTCCATGATTGGGACCAAAACAAACCAGATTCCTTACGACCAATCTACCCAGCCTATGAGAAGAAAAGCACAAGGATCCCAGAGATCAAGAGTGAGAAGTTGGTCTGAATTACTTCGACCCACAGATAGCTTACGCATCCGAGGATTGCCTAAAATACAACAGGCAACCTGTAAATACGTAGGCACTTTACTAATTCTTAAGGATCCTTATATTATAGCTGACAATCCTTTAAAAAAAAGTTTAAAACTCTGGATTAATATTTATTACTTCTTAATTAAGTCAACATCTCTATAATACTTACCAGCCATGCTGTTCCTTGGCAACGTGACTGGCACTAATTCTGCAGCCTTTGACCTTAATAAGAACACGTCATCCCTACAAGGCAAGACTATTCTGGTTACAGGAGGCGACAGTGGAATTGGCAAGCAAGCAATCTGTTACTTGGCTTTACTCTCTCCCTCAGAAATCTGGCTAGCGGTAAAAGACGTGTATAACGCCAATGTCGCTATCGCCGATATCAAACGACAGGCACCAAACGCCCGACTCCGAACCGTTCAACTAAACCTTGCATCATTCTCATCCATCAGAGCTGCTGCTACAACCTTGATCGCGCAGATAGAGCGCCTTGATCTTCTGTTTCTTAATGCCGGAGTCATGGGAGTGTCAGCTGGGCTTACCGAAGATGGTTATGAACACCAATTCGGGATCAACCATCTCGGGCATGCTCTCTTGGCTAAGCTTATGCTGCCTGTTCTCATTCGAACAGCCGAGGCTGGAAGTGACGTTCGAGTCATTGTCACTAGCTCATACAGTCATCGCAATGCTCCAAGTGAGGGGATTGACTTCAATACGCTAAAGACTGATGCGAAGGATCTACCGACGTTGAAGCGTTATGCGCAGAGCAAGCTGGCCAATATTCTATTCGCCCGTGCACTGGCAGAAAAATATCCTCAATTGACCGCAATTGCCATACATCCAGGAGCATGTCGAACAGATCTTGTCCTCGGCGTGACAGAATCTAGTCTTCTGGACCGAATTGTTGGCCTTTTCGTGTATCAGCCAGTGGAGATAGTTGCCAAGCATCATGTCTGGGCGGCGGTCACACAGGACTTAGAATCAGGAGAATATTATGAGCCACTTGGAATTATTGGGCAAGGCAGGCCTGAAGCAAGAGATAAAGATCTTGCTCTTAAGCTTTGGAATTGGACAGAGGATGAGCTAAAACTCCATGGGTTATGAGTAATTCTGTAATTCTACAGTGGTAGAAGAAGTATACTTTATATATAGAGATAGAATCACACTATAAAGAATGTAAGATAATAACCCATTAGTATGAAAGTAACATATTATTTTATCTCTCAAGCTAGAACCTTACTTTTCACTGCCAGCTCAGCTGCTAGCTGGCGCATAGGGATATTGGCCATGACATCGAACACGCTGACTTCCACCACAACCTCCTTTGCAATCCAGTTTCTGACTTCAACAGCAACCAGACTATCTACACCATAGGAACTCAGCGGTTTCCCTGTATCAATGTCATCTTCTGGCATCATCATCAACTTGGCGAGGCGCTGTGCCAAAGCCGAAGTAATTAAATGCACGGCCTCATCGCCCATCTGACCGCAGCGTACAAGTTCATCACGGAGTGAGATACCCGCAGACCCTCCAACTCCAGAGCCGGCGGCAGTCTTCCTGAGAGCTGCGAACCGCTGATCATGGATCCAGTACCAAGCTTCATCGTGCTCATTGTACGGAAGGCCGCACATGACTTGCGGCGGGTGGGCGTCGGGTCCTTCGAGAGCTGTGGCCATGAGGCCGTGTAGATCGCTCTTGTGCATGACTTTCAGACCCATGGCCTTGACGTGGTCGACATACTCGTCGTGCTCGGCTACGAATCCTACACTCAGGAGGTATCCAATGTCAATGGTCATAGCCCGCAATCCCTGGCTTCGTCTGAAAGCGGCGAAGTAGTCCTGGAAGATGTTGCCGCAGCCGTAGTTACCCTGTCCGCGGTGACCCATGACGCCGGCCAGAGAGCTAAGCATGACGAAGAAATCGAGATCCTTGGGAAGCAATTCATGAAGATTCCAGGTACCGTGGACCTTGGGTGCTATTGTTGTCCGGACGTGGTCGGCCGTCATCTTGTCAAACAGAGTATCCCTCAGAACCATGGCACCTGTAACACAACCCCTGATCTGGGGAACATTTTTTGACTCTAGGTCATGGAGAACATCAGACAGATCTGCCTTCTTGCTCACATCGCAGTCATAGCTGTAGGTGTTGACACCGTAGGTTGTTTGAAGCTCCGAAGCAAAGGCTTTGTTCACTTCGCTGCTGGCAGCAGAACGTGACAGGAGTACCAGATGTTTGGCGCCCTTCTCGGCGAGCCCCCGGCCAATTTCCTTGCAGATACCGCCGACACCGGCAACGACATAGGTTGCGTCTGCATGAATGTTCACATGGGGTGTTCGGGGCATGGCAGGGACCATGTCATCGTTTTTGACACTTACAACAACCTTGCCCATGTGCTTACCGGCCTGCATGTGGCGGAATGCCTTCTCAACTTCGGCCATGCTGAAGAGCTGTAGAGGAGCGATGGGCCTGACGGTACCGTCATAGATAAGTCTTGCAGTCTCCTCCCAAAGCGCCACAGCCCTAGGCGTGGGATTATTCTCGAAGTCGAGGAGGTTGACACCTATATAGGTCTTGTTATCGAGAAATGGCTTCATGTCCAGGCCGGTGTTGGCGAACAGATCTGCCTTTCCAATCTCAAGAAATCGACCAAACTTTGCGAGGCAGTGCCAGGAAAGGCGGAGCGCTTCGCCAGCAAGAGAGTTGAGCACAACATCAACGCCTTGACCTTGGGTGGCACGATTGATAGCCTTGGCAAAGCTGGTATCGCGACTGCTGAAGATATGGTCGTCGGGAATACCGTACTGATCTTTGAGAAGCTTCCGTTTCTCTTCTGAACCAACTGTCGCGAAGATGTCGGCTCCCTTCTGTTGAGCGATCATGATAGCAGCCTGGCCGACACCCCCAGCAGCGGCATGAATCAAGATCTTCTCACCCCTGATCAGGTTCCCAACAGTTACAAGCGAGTAATAGGCTGTCAGAAAGATCAAGGGCATCGAAGCAGCCTCCTCGAAATTCATATTCGTAGGAATGGGGATAGCTCCTTTGGCCGGGAATCGAACAAAGGTAGCAAAGGTTGCGCATGAAGCCGTCATGACGCGGTCACCAGGCTTGAAGTCTCTAACGGCTGATCCCACGCGGGTGATGACTCCAGAGCCATCGACTCCCAGCTTGTCCTCAGCAAGGTTTCCTAGCGCGACGAGGACATCTTTGAAGTTAAGGCCTACAGCCTTGACCTCGATCTCGACCCAGTCCTCAGGTAGTGGTTGGTGGTAGATCTCATCCTCCTCCCATCTGAAGGTATCCAAGAGGCCAGGTGTCTTGATGGTGAGCTTCAGGGGACGTCCAATCCGCTTGAACGACACAAGTTCAGGCTGGCCTTTGCCTTCATACTTGCGCAGAGAGTTGTCGACATCGAGAGTCCTCTCGACTCTAGGCACGTACACGGTGAGATCGCGGGCAGCATACTCGCCGTCAGACTCATCGCTAAAGGCGTGGATTGACGCCACTTTGAGGACATTCTTGGCTGCTTTCACAAAGTCGACTCTGTCCACTGTCTCAAGATCAAGGGTGGCGAGGCGGACTCCAACATCTTCATTGCGAATCGCCCGCGAAAGCCCAACCATGAGAGACTTCATCGGGTCAGGGCAGTCCATAGCAGAGCCCCCGGTGATCCAGAGTGTCCCATACGAGCTCCGGATAATCTGGTGAAGTCTTTCCCAGTTCTCATCCGTCAGAGTCGCGAGTACGGGGTTCTCCCACTCGGCAAGGCAGAGGCAATAGTTTCCGGTCAAACAAGATTGGGAAACATCATCCCACTGCGTGACAGAGGCGTCGTGACCTGAAAATTCGAACTCCTTCTGGATGGATTGCGCGAGCTTTTGCGAAGTGACAGAACCTGTACTGATGATAACGAAGGAGTCAGGCCCCGATGCCTTCTGCGATGGTTTGGTCGAGATAATCAGCGACACCGGCTCCTTGGAGGCTTCATTGTCTCCGCGAATGTCGATATCGACTCCAGAGAAACCAGCCTTTGTCAACGCCGCCGGCCATTCATCGACATCTAGGAGAGGTCCGCCAGAGCGACCATCGTCCTCACCGAGCCACCAACCAGGGAGGGGTCCCATGATGAAGCCACTGAAGATTCGCTTGATAGTGACCTCGGACAGCACGAGACGACCACCGGGCTTGAGTAGACTCTTGCAATGAGTAAGCGTCTCCTGAATATTCCTGGTAGCATGAAGAACGTTGGCGCAAATGATTAGATCGTAGCTCTCCAGACTGAATCCTTGCTCGGTAGGGTCGTTTTCGATATTGAGAGCTTTGAACTCCATGATGGATGCGTCAACGGAAAAACGATCGGCAGCTTTAGCGAGAAATCCTGGAGAAATGTCTGTGAAACAGTACTTGGCAGCCTTGGAAGCTCCGTCAGCATTGCGAAGGCGCTCCAACACATGGTATGTCGTCCCACCAGTGCCAGCGCCAATCTCGAGGATCTTGACACCAGGGCTCTTGTCGGCGACCAAGCCCACGTATTCAGCGACGTTTGTGTTAAAGCTCGTGCCAAATGCGCCGCGGTAAAAGTCATATAATAGATCACCCTCTGTCATGACTTGCAAAGGCTCGACCTCACGAGTGAAGATGCGGCTGAGGTTCTCTCCTATACGGTCCACCATCTGAACCGTTACGTCGCCGCTCTTGGAGAGAACGATGCTTGCACGAGAGGATTCCATTTCCGATGTAATTTCATCCTCGGTAGATGGAAGAGGGGGAAACTCCTTGACAGTGTTGCGCATCCACTCCACATAGAGCTTCCAGAACCCATCCTGGGGCACATAGGCCTTGCCTTGCTCACTCTCGAACCAAGCAAGACAGCGGTAGATATAAACGAGACAGACAAACTCGAGGTGATCAAGAACAGATTCGTCATCCTTGCCCTTAAGAGTTCGCTTGTAGACCAGATCTTTGATCTGCAGCGGCTCGAGCAGGTCCACGTCCTCGTGCCAAGTCTGTGTAAAGCAGCTGGCCCTGGCGTCTTGGCCAGGCTGTTGCGTGCCGCCCCCATCACCAACCGAGGCCAAAGACAGGCCTTCCATGATAATCATGGGCTGCGAAAGGTCCTCAGAGATGGTAATGGACGACTCCCATGTATTGTAGCTGGTCTTTCGAGCGGTGGAATAGCCATGCAACCTGGTGCCTGGAACTGTTGAGATCTTGGCTGACACGAAAATGCGGTCAAACGAGAAGGGCACGACAGCCTCACTGAGAGACTGGTCTTCACCGCTGATAGATGGGAACAAAAGGTGAAGGGCGGAGTCGAGCGTGGCTGGGTGGATTGCGAAGGGATACTCAAATCCCATAGGCATGATGGCTTTTGTGTCGGGGATACTTATAACGCCGTAACTGGCACTCGGCCCTGCAAACAGCTCCGTCATGTTGCGAAAGGTCGGGCCGTATCGCATGCCGATGGTTTCCACGGTGTCATACAGGAAGGCTCGTGCCGGTCTTTGGCAGTTTTCCTTAGCCTGAGCAAAAGACTGCGCGTATCTCTCATTTTCAAGGGCAAGCTCGTGATTCATGGCTGGCGAGAGTGAGGATTTGTACGTGACAGATACCAGACCGCGCGCATGCACTGTCCATTCCTTGGTCTCCTCGGACCAGGAGGAGATGGCAAACTGGCTCAGGGTAGCGGAAGGTCCAGATTTGGTACCGGTGTGACGGGGATGCAGGTGTATCATGACCTCAATACCTTTTTCGGTATCAGGCACTCTTAGGGCAGTGTCGAGGGCCACGTCTCGAAGCTCGTAACCGTACACCTCCCCGTTGGCACTCTCTTCAGCCAGCTGGCGGGCTGCCTCAATAGCCATGATGACCATCCCTGCGCCGGGGTAGAGGATGTCACCTTGAACTCTGTGTTCGCGGATCCAGGGGTTCTCATTACACCGCAGGAAGTTGCGCCACGTTGGGTCAGGAGTGCCAGGGATACGGTAGCCTAGAAGATCAGACCTAGGTTTCTCTCTAAGTCTGTACTCACGGCTGAGGTATGATTCGTCCCAGAAAGCACGCGAGTGGTTCCAGGCGTACGGTGGGAGATCCACGAGCATGCTGGTGTTGTCGGAGACTTGGTTGACACAGTTCACGTCGACGACACAGCCCTTGGCCCAAAGATGACCAACCGCTTCCAACGCCATGTGACAAGCATCAAACTTGCGTCTAAGGATAGTAGCGTAGGAGCAACCCGCGAAACGTTCCTCAGTGGAGAAGATGTCCAGAAGATAGCTTCGAAGAGCGGAATGCGGGCCCAATTCCAGAAAGACACTGGCAAAAGACGACTTATCATGAGTGTGTGCCTTGCCCTGATTGTAGTGCATGAGGGAACGCACTGCACCAGAAAAGTTCACGGGAGAGACGAGGTTGTCAACCCAGTACGAGGGTGACATCTGTCCAGGGGTGACTACCTGGCCAGTCACCGAGGAGAACATGGGTATGGTCGAAGAGCCGTGGGGGATGCCTGCCAAAGCAGTCTCGTACTTTTCCCTCGCAGAATGCATGTGAAAGGAATGGTAGGCCACGTCCATTGGCAATCGAGCACAAGGTATCTTTGCTTCTCTGAGAACTGCTTCAAGCTCATCGACAGCAGCACCGTCACCCGAGACTGTGCATGCGTTGGGGCTGTTGAAACAGCCAATAACAGCCTTGCCACATTGCAAAAGGTCAAGATACCCACTGATACTCGCGCTGCTGGCAGATACAGCCAGCATTCCCCCATTCTTGGAGACGGTCTGTGACACTTGACCCCTGAACCAGGCAATCTTGACAGCCGCATCTTGATCAATGATGCCCGCGCAATAAGCGGCAGCAATCTCACCGCTGGAGTGACCTACTACAGCAGCTGGCTGGATGCCCCAGTCTCGTATAAGGTCAACGAGCGCGACCTGGAGAGCGGTACAGGCAGGCTGGCTGTAGTCTGTCCGGCGAAGATTGCACTCTGCCTCGTCTCGATCCAGTTCCTGAAGTAGGCTCCAAGGGCAGCCCAGTCTCCTCAAGATACCTTCTGATTGCAACAGGCTGTCTTGGAATACTTTGTAAGAGGACAAAGACTTGCCCATCTGGAAATACTGTGCGCCTTGACCCGTGAAAACGAGTGCTACCCTTGGAACAAATGATGAGGATGATCGAACAGCCACAGGGTTCGTCTCCATGCTTTGGCAAAGCTCGGGAACTATCGAGGCAACAGAAAAAGCCTTCCAAGGCAGGGCTGTCCTCTTTGAATAGAGTGTGTAGGCGAGTTCGTTGGTGAATCCATGTTTGGTTGTGAGCTTAGTGGTGTCAAGATAGGTTAGGATACGCTGACTACTTCGTTTGACACCCTCTTGGTCATTGGAAGAAAACACAAAGAGTTTGGGAATGGATTTGCTGGCTGTCTCGCCATCGGATCCAGACTCGCTGGTCGTGCTTGACGTAGCCTCAGGGAGTTGCTGACGCGAACAAGTAGTAGCATGAAATCCCGCTATGCCATGGCGGAACAGATACGAACGGGCATCTTCGACAATCACATGAGCATTGGCCCCTCCAAATCCGAATGAGTTGATGCTGGCTCGACGAGGGCCTTCGTGCGGCCATGCGGTGAGTCTTGTGGGAATCTTGACGTTGGAAGGAAGCTCGATCTGAGGGTTGAGTTTCTCAAACCTGGAAAACAATTGGTCATTAGTCTCCGGGTATATAAATGAACGGAAAGTCGAGTACACTCACCAAAGATTCTGCGGTATCAAGCCCCGTTCTACTGCCAGGGCAGCCTTGATGACACCAGCAACGCCTGCAGCACCCTCCAAATGCCCAATGTTCGTCTTCACAGAGCCGACATAGAGATCAGACTTGCGGTCAGGTCGGTCTCCGATCGTCTTGAGAATAGCGCGTGCTTCCAAGGGGTCACCAGCCTGCGTGCCAGTACCATGGGCCTCAACGTAGCTCGTGTCTGCAGGATTGACACCGGCGCTCATGTAAGCCTTACGGATCAGTTCTTGCTGTGCCTCGCTGTTTGGCAGTGAAATCCCAGGAGTTCGCCCATCCTCGTTCGCGGCCGAGCTGAGCACGACTGCGCGGATAGTGTCTCCATCTCGAAGTGCGGCAGAGAGAGACTTGACAATCGTGACGCCAAAGCCCTCGCCACGCGCAAAACCGTTTGCATCGGCGTCCCACATCTTGGATTTGCCCTCTGGTGATAGGATCTTTGCTGCACCGAGAAGGATGGACATGTCAGGACCGAACATGAGGTTGGCTCCCGCCACTACGCTCTAGTGTGACACTGAGTATTAGCCATTTGTCATATACAAGTCTCAAATGGAAATGAAGGTTACTTACCATCTCTGCCTCCCCTGTCCGGATGCTCTGGCAAGCCAGGTGAAATGCCGTCAGACTTGACGAACACGCAGTATCGATGGTCATAGATGGACCCCTGAGGTTATAGAACCAAGATATTCTATTCGAAGCCAATGACGATGACAAACCGGTAGCGTCTCGGAAGCGGTTAGTAACTGCTGCTGCTTCTGTCGGGCGCTTATGAGAAACTTTGACTTACGATAGATGGATGGCCCTTCGTTGTCCCGGGCCTGTAGGTTTGGAAAGTCTCCTGTAAAGGTACCAACGTAGCAGGATGTTTGCGTCCCAGAGACATCATTCAGTGTCAATCCAGCTGCGGGGCACGTTAGAGTGAGAGTTCAGTATTGATGTTAGGTGTTGTGAACAGACCGTTCTCGAAACCCTCATATGTAGCTTCCAGGAGCAAGCGATGGGTAGGGTCCATGGCCTTGGCCTCTTTCGGAGTGATGCCAAAGAAAGGCGCGTCAAACACCTTGAAATCTTGCTTCAGGAAGTGTGCATGACTGTTGTTTTCATATCAGCTCTTAGTTCTGTGAAGGTCTGACATATTAATTAGCTCACCGAGGCTGTATGCTTCCCAATCGTTCAGGATCCGGGTGATAGAAGCCATCAACATTGTAGCGGTCCTTGGGGATCTCAGACCGAGCAGACCGAGCATCCAGTAGCATTTGCCAAAAATTTTCTGGGTCAGAGGCATCTCCGGGGTCCCTCAGCCCAATACCGATAATGGCAATGGGCTGTAGTGGGCTCTGGATATGATTGGGCTCTTGGAGAAAGGGCATCTTTGAGAACGTGGTATGAACTCGGAGTAAGTCCAATAAAACTGGGTTTGTATGACAAAAATAGTAAGGATAACTGTGTGAGAATCAGCGACTTAAGAAATGAAGCCATTCAAAATGTCACAGGATTACATATAGCTATTTTGACATATGCTCAACATTACCCAATTGATTATTGGTCTAGAGATATAGGTGATTCATGTTAAATAACCCAATCAACGATCTACTTCTTTTCACGCGTCCATGGGTTTGACTGAGCTGTTCGCGTGAAACACTCTATACCATTGAGCCGACAGGCGCAGTCCAGTTAAGAAGTCAACTCAAGGCACGCTTACAACACCCAACTTGGCCGTGTTAGCCGTCTGAAAAGACGTCCCACTCTATTTTGAATCTAGAAAACTTTAATTATGTTGTTATCACTGGGTTCTTTTGTATCGAGCATTGTAGAAAGGTGCATCAGGGGATGCTTGACTTGTGCAACGCTTATCATCCCCCCAGCCCTCGGGCAACTTGCGGCTGGACACGTGTGCTACAGGGTCCTGTTTTAGAAATCATATCAAATATGTGGAGAGATCCCACAGTCATCGTATCCTTGCACGTAACAAGGGTCTGACACGTCGTTTATATCTTCCGGTATCGCAGTTGGTAGGTGTTGTGAATATGTCACCTCTAGCGAAAAGTCCGGGCAGAGCAGATTGTAATCGGACGGGACTGGGTGTGAATAAGACGCCTTGATTCAAATTCTTAGACGATATCTTTCTATCTAACTGTTAAATCTAAGAGAGGCAAAAATTTTATTTGCACTGGACTAATCCTCCTCGATCAATGGTTGATACCATCGGAAGACATTATCAGGATCGTAGACATGCTTCAGTTGCCTCAGCTTTTCCAACCTCCATGGTTCATATCCATATAATGCCTCAGGCGAGTCTCGCATGGTCGACGTAGTATTGCCATAGTTGACGTATTGCTGAAGACGATCGTACCCGGACGTGGCAATGAAGCATTTCTTCCACCTGTCAATGTGCGCTTCAAAAGCATCTCGATACTCCAGCTTCAGCGGAGTAGCCATAAACATTCTATCAGAAAAAACTCCATCAGCCATCTCTCAATCAAACTTTTCCGTTTGGATTATTTTACATAAGCTTACATGAAATGGTTCGATCCCCAGCGCCAAGGGAACGCTGTAGTCTCGTCTGGAAGTTCCCGGACCTTCTGATGGGGCAAGCATTCAAACATGGCACCGAAGAAGCCTTTTCCAGCCCACTCTTCGTTCATCTCTTTAACGCTCTGGAAGAAAGCTCGAGTGGTCTTGAGATCAAACTTCTCGACACAGACAGCACCCATCATCTTGTTCGGTGCCAATGACCACACTTCGGGTTTGCTCAGGACCTTGTTCTGTCCCTTGTAGGTTACCCACGGTAGCTCAGCCCACGTGGTGGTGACTTTGCTGCTGTTGAGAATGGGATTGAGATTCTCAAACCGATTGATCCATGGACCAGCTTCGGATTCCTGGCCAGACCATACAAGGTTGACGAGTAAATGATGCTGCGGTATAGTCATATGTCAACATAGAGCCAGGTCGCGTCACTGTCTATCACCAGGCCTTACCTTTCTACCGCCATCGCTTTCGCGAATCCACAACACAAAGATGGCCAAATCCATAGGCATGTCCTCATGGAGACTGTTTAGAGTCTCAAACACGGCATCACACTGTTCCAGACTGTACTCCAAATCCCAAGTGTAATGAATGCCCTGGTTCGCCTGGGGATAAACACGAAATGTCGCTTCAAGGGCAATGCCAAAATTGTGACCTGCGCCGCGGATAGCCCAGAACAAGTCGGGATCCGACGCCTCTGATACCGCTCTCACACTGCCATCAGCAAGCACCAACCTGCAGGACACCATGTTGTCGTGCAAATAGCCGTACTTACCCTGCAGTCGTCCGAGTCCAGCCCCGAATGCTACACCAATAATACCTGTTGTCGGACACGAGCCAACGTCTGTCGTTTGCTCCTTTAGTAACAGTCACTGCTGGAATAGGATATCAGGCGTTTTGTTACTTACTCACTTCCATTCCGACCGATTGCAGAAAATTAACAAAATCATCCGTTATAACACCTCCTCCAACAGTCACTTGGTTGAGGTTAGGGTCGAACTCTAGTTTGCTCAAGGAGCGCATGTCGATCAATATGCCGTTCTTCAATTGTCGCATCGTCGTGGTCACGGCATGATGTCCTGATCGTGGCGCAAAGGGAATATCTTTCTCTCGCGCGTACTTGACAATATGAATCACATCTTCGTCACAGCCTGGCTTGATGGCGGCTAGGTACGTCTAGACCCCATAGGCATCAGTTAGCTAGGTCCTCCGTCCACATAGAATGTATCCCATGGGTAAAGTGTCACGAACTGGGCGCTCATATTCAGTGAAGCGTAAGTTGGACTTCGCAAACTCCTGTGATCCAGGTAGGTGAAGACAAGCCGAGCTAGATAGCTTTGGTATGAGGTCTCTCTGCAGACTTTCCGTGGTTATCGCTGCACCCATGATAAGAATTGTAGTTATGCTCCGAAGATGAACACGCGTTGGTGATAAATTGTTGTAGCTTAGATGAGATCAAATGAACACAACACACACTGTACGGAGTTGAGTAAAGTAGACGAAAGGCCACCTAGAGTCCGAAGTCGGCATCAACCTTCAAGTTCCATAGTGAGTAGCATATACAATACGACCCTGACAGCATCAACTAGGATCCCGCATTAGAGAGCCGTTACTAGTCCATACTCTGCAGGTGATACGATATAGTTACCCTAGAACACCTGTCATGCGCAAGCGTAGGCTTAGCGCAAAGCTTGTTTTTCACAAATAGGGTCTAGTCTCCGCCCTATCCCGCCGATGGCACCTTGGCACCCCGGCTGGTAGTGGGGTCCGGGGACGGCTTCACCGTAGTCCTGCGGGATTCAACTGCCGAGTAGGCGAACGTGCAAGAGTCAATCCATTCTACTGGTCAACATCAGACTATCTCACTGTGAGAGGTATCCACACCACTATTTTATGCGACAGATCTGCAGGATCTTGGTTAAGGAGGGAGGTTAAAGGAGCGAGGAAGAATGGGAGAGTATGGAGCGTCCGGATTGCCTCCCATGCCCATGGTCGACGATTTCCCCGGTTCCTATCCTTTCCGTCGATAGCTGTATTTCTGATATTCATTATGCTCAAGCCAGAGATACTATCAGAGCAGATCCGAGACCTGCTGGGGAGGCTACCGGAGCTCACCATCGGCAATATTGCAGTTGGATTTTTCACTTTTGTAAGCCTTTGACTCTTCAATTCGGTCTTCTCATGCCTAAGTCTGACTTTGGATAGATTCTGCTTTACACATCTTGCCAGACCTTTTACTATCTTTACCTTAGCCCACTGCGGCACTATCCAGGCCCCAAGCTTTGGGCAATCTCCCGGATCCCATGGAACTATGTTAACATGAAAGGGCGATTGGCTTGGAAGATCCGCGACCTTCACAATCAGTACGGCCCTGTTGTTCGAATTGCCCCTGATGAGCTCTCGTACACCAGTGGCACGGCCTGGAAGAAGATCTATGGACAACGGTCGCCCGAGTTCCCCAAGGTCTTGGATGGCCGTGGTATAGCACCCGCCTCCATCGGCGGCCGCAGGACGTTAGCAACAGAGGAGCTTGACCGACACGCAAGGCTTCGACGTGCCATCAACCCGGCATTCTCTGAGCGTGCTCTGCGAGAACAGGAGTATTATTTCCAGAATTACATCAAAACGTTCATTAAGCAGATTAGAGAAATCTCCCACAATGGGCCTGTCGACATGTCTCTCTGGTTCAACCTGCTGTCCTTTGACATCCTATCAGGTTCGTTGCTTCTTTCATCAGAATGCTCCCATAACGCTTAGAATGTTTGTCACATTCTGACTCGCAGCAACTGAGCAGATCTCGCCTTTGGTGCACCCGCCGGTTGCCTCGAAAACAAAGACCAACCATGGATTCGCGTGATCGGTGCGCGCACGAAAAGCTTCCCTTGGATCCAGCTTGCAGTACAATACGGCCTATTTGACTTCTTGATCTGGATCTCACCGCGTCGTGTTACTGAATCCAGAAACAAGCACTTGGCCATGACTGCTGAGAAGGTGAAGCGTCGCATACAGACCAAGTCCGCTAACAAGGACTTCTTCTCCTACATTCTGGCCAACAACCAAGAGGATAAGTTGACCGATATCGAACTGACCATGCTTGCGAGTACTTTTATCGTCGCTGGGAGCGGGACTGCAGCTGGAGGCCTGGCTGGCATCACTTATCTACTTCTTCGTAACCCAAAAGCATTAGAGAAACTGAAGGCGGAAATCCGCACCACATTCAACAAGGAGGAAGAGATTACCATGGTTTCCACGCAGAATTGCAAGTATCTCCGGGCCTGTATTACTGAGGGTATGCGACTATATCCGCCCACTCCAGGCACACTTCCTCGTTGGGTACCGGGCAAAGGAGAGTTCATTGAGGGCCGATGGGTTCCAGGTGGCTTTGCTGTCGGTGTAAATCAACTTGCCGCCGGCCATTCAGAAGTCAACTTCCATCGTGCTAGCGAATTCCTACCTGAGAGATGGCTTGATGTGGGTTTGGACTCGGAATTTGCCTACGACGATAGAAGCGCGTCTCAGCCTTTCTCCCTCGGTTCTCGCAATTGCGTTGGAAAGTCGTACGTACATGTCAAACTCTGATACCCATACATGCTTACTTTGCTTACAGGATGGCAAATGCCGAGATGGCGCTTACATTTGCAATGTTGCTCTGGAACTTCGAACCTGAACTCCATGAGCCGTTGGAGGATTGGTGGTTTAAGCAAGGTACATTTGTCGTCTGGGAGAAATTACCGTTGCTGGTGAATCTCCATCCAAGAGCAGACTCTAGCCAGGCTGCCAGGAAGTAGTCATAAACTATTGTGTAAGGTTTGCATGGTTACGGAGCTTTATAAACACGCGATAGTCAACTCTGTAGGAATTGAAACATGTATTTGAAACATGACTTAAAGCATCTTCGACAAATATTTAACTATGGTAACCTTTACTACAGGCCCATAACAGTCTCACCTCAGAATGGTCTTGAGGCGCAGATAAAGTTTTTCTGCACAAGAACTTGATCCTTCTGTGATAATGCCTCGCCACACGGATTATACTCCAACCATAGTCTAGCGACGCCGCTGAGTCTCACAATGAAAAGACTCATAATCCACGTGCTATTTTGAGGAACACTGTTGGAAGGCTCCCCGTGCCCGGCAAGTTATCCGTAATCTTACGACTCGCGAGTCATGACGTGTTTTCGAGACCAGGATCCCCTGGTCCTTTTCTTATCTCTCCACGTCCTAGGCTGAGTATCGACCTTTACCCACGTCAGAACCTTGTAATACTTTAGCTGCAGGATACTCTTTCTTCTTCCTGCCAACTTCCAAATCGGATACCGAGAGTTCGACCAATAGCAAGGTCTCCTATCAACACGGTGATGTTGAAGGATATGGAATTGCCGCCGTAGCCTTACGAGAGCTCGGCAGATGCATCTAAGCGCTCCCATCGCAAGATCGATTCCGAGATGAAGGGAAATATACGTTACTCTAGGTCCAGCAAAGTGGATGACCACAAAGCCGCCATTCCATATCGGACGCTATCGCCTATGAAAAGGAACCAGAGAGAAGTATGGTCTGGCAACTGAGGTAGTCAACCACAGACAATAATGGACTTCTGCTTTGAAAAGATCTTTGACAAGACCATTCGCTTGCCCATGATTCCATCTTTTATTGAGGAGCTCAATGAGCGCATCCCGCTACACATTCTGTTACTGGCTGTTCCCCTCTCGATCTATCTGCTCAAATTGCTGTGGAAAAATGTATCCCATGCTCAAAGGGCTCGACAACAAGGCTGCCTTCCAGCGCCCCTTGAACCATGCAAGTTACCCTTTGGAATTGACACAATCCTCACTTCCCTCCGCGCAGACCGTGAACAGCGCACACCAGACCATGTCGCCAACCGCTTCGCCACCATGGGCGTTTACACTTTTCGCATGTCCATCTTAGGCACCACCAACCTCGTCACCGCCGAGCCTCACAACATCCAAGCAATCCTAGCAACTCAGTTCAATGACTTTGGCATGGGCGCAACGCGAAGTACAAACCTGAAGACTGTGCTGGGTAGAAGCATCTTCGCAGCCGATGGCGCGTCCTGGCGCGCGGCACGAGACATGATGAGGCCGTTGTTCAGTCGTGACAACGTATCACGGCTTGACCTCTTGGAGGAACACGTTCAGGCTCTGTTTCGCTGCATCGAGAAGGAGAAGAGCGCAACCACTGCTGATGGCACCTGGTCTGGGCCCGTCAGCCTGGCCGCGTTGCTCCCGTCTCTCACATTGGACTCTGCGACGGAACTATTCCTCGGTCAAAGCACATCCACTCTCCAAGCGTCTCTTGACGGAGACGATTCCCACCCTGGAATGGAGTTCCATCACGCCTTCGAGCGCATGGTGGCCGTCCTCGGCACGCGCATCCGCCTCCGCAGCTTCTATTGGCTCTACGGCACGCGCGAGCTGCGCTCATGTGTGGAGACTCTGCATGCTTTTGTCGACAGTGCTATCGTCGCCTCAGATATGGCCAAAAAGGAGGGCTGTTCCCAGGCACTATATGACTTTCTCAATGTCCTCCGCGAGCGGTGTAACGGTGGCGATGAAGAGGTCAGGGAACAAGTCCTTGGGCTTCTCGCCGCGGGACGAGATACCACGGCATCATTGATGAGCTGGACATGGTACTGCCTTCTCCGGAACCCTCGTGTGTTTGCAAAACTTCGCTCCGAGATCCTGTCTGCCTTTGGCTGCAGCCCTGATAACCCTTCGGTTCCGATGACGTTTGCTTCGTTGAAAGAATGCACATATCTTCAGCACGTGCTCTCCGAGACCCTGCGTCTACACTCCGTTGTACCCTTCAACTCCCGCCGTGCGCTCCGCGACACGACCCTCCCAATAGGCGGCGGGCCGGACGGAAAGAGTCCCATCTTTATACCCAAAGGGACAGAGGTAAACTTCAGCACGCACGTGCTTCACAGGCGCAAGGACCTCTGGGGGGAGGACGCGGACGAATTCATTCCTGAACGTTGGGAGAAGAAGAGGGGAGCCGCGAGCGCTGCATGGCATTTTGTACCGTTTAATGGAGGTCCAAGAATCTGTATCGGCCAGCAGCTCGCGTTGACGGAGGCCGGGTATGTTCTTGTGCGAATGCTGCAACGTTATGACGCCGTGAAGGGACTGGATGTTGACCTGACCCGTGATTGGCATAACTTCACTGTGGTCTGTAGTCCTGGAAGCCCAGTTAATAGGAGCCAGGCCGTTCTATGCCAGCTAAAGCTGGCTTAATATAATAAATTAAAGTAAAGGAAATAAAACAAGGAATAGATCCTATAATATAGACAGAGCAGCTATGTCATGGCGTTATTAAAATTCCCTATTAGACTTAATATACCATTCGGAAAACCCAATGCCAGTCAATCCCACTCATGTAAACAAACATGAGTCTTGTTTACGTCCGGTAAATCATATCCAATTTTCTCCAAAACGGGGATTGCATGCCTAAACTTCCCTAAAGCAGTTGCCTTCAAGTGGCTGGGCTCTTTGTGAGGAAACGCAGCGATGGAATCCAATTCGCTAACTGAGTCCACAGAAGCTTCTTGTGTTCCCTCACTGGTTGTTATCAGGAAGAAATCAGCTTCTTCTGGCCCTGTGAACTCTAAACCATTGTCTGCGAGAAGGATACGCAAAAAAGCATGTTCCTCCACCATATCTCTGATTTCTTGTGTGAAGTACATTCCATCCGATAGCTGTTGAACTAGCCATGCGTCATTCACTTCGACGTAAATTGTTCGAGCCCTGTAAGGTGGCCGGTGCGGGCGTAAACATGTGTATCCGAGATCGGATCGGTGGTCTTGTACGTCCTTCACAACTTGAAACCTGTCTTTCTGCGTCCTTACAATAAGATATTTCGGTCCTGGTACTTCAGCCATAACTCCCAGTTTTATAAACAGATCCAAAATCTCTTCGAATAACTGTTGGCCAACAGTTCCCTGGAACCTTTCTGTGAACCACGCAAATTCGTGCAACAGGAAGCAGCGCCAAGCCCACATAATTGCGTTAGTTGCGCCCTGCTGAGTTGTGGAGTCTTCTGTGCTGCTTTCTTGTACTATGGAGAGATACTTCAAGATGTCCCGGATCACTCTGTAGCGTTCGTTGGGACCAACATATTCACTCAAGGTAAAGCGAGACTTGCATGCACCGACCAGAACATAAGCCGAAGCTTCGAGATTCCAAGTGCTGCAAGACTTAAGAAATCCTTCAACATATTCGTAGCACTTGTTATAAGAAATCTGGAAGAGGAAAAAGTTCTCATAGCTCACTGAACAGGGTGGACGCACAAGTCCCCGTGACTTGTTGATAGAACAAGCGTGAACCAGGGAAAGAACGTTATGAGAGTTGCTGAAGAATACCCCGTCAAGTGAGTTGTTGTAGCTGCGCAGAATATCTTGAAAAAGGAATCCAAGAGGGCGGCCGGAGTATCTCGTAACAGAGTGAAGGACGAGATGTACCTTAACATACATCATGAGCATGTCTTCGGGGCTCATTGCATATTTTCCGAAAAGCTCCTTCCCTTCGTCGCCTTCTACAAAGTCAATGGCGGTTTTGTGCATGAAGTCCACTGACTTTGCCACCCATGGCATCATTTTGCTATCGCCTTCTGAGATTGATGCGTACTTTGACCATACTTTTCGAGTTTTAATCTCTAAGAGTCCGGCAGAGATTGGGAATAGAGTCTTTTCGGTTTTGTCACAGCTCATAACCCATTTTTCTGTACAAGGAGTATCCTCTGGTCTTGTGAATGAATTCAGAAGATTGTCATCTGCTACCAGAGAGAGCAGGGCGATGTTTGATTCTGTCCCATCGGGCCTATCCTGGATGTATTGAAACCACCGTGCGGCTTTCTTGATATATCTTTCGTCGTTGTTGTCAAGCTTTGATATCATGTCCCGGTAAAGACTCATGAGATCACTTGGTAGTTTGAAAACATGATCGAGTATATCATCCCATGTTTCGCAGAATTCGTCAACACCATGTTTGATTTGCTTCAAAACAATGTAAACCCATATGAAAACACCCTCTGCTCTTACTGAAATTTCATAGGTAGCCTTTCGAAATTTCTTAGCGTTGAACTCGAGATCTAACTCCCCAAGCTTGTCGACTATATACTTGCGAATATCAATCCTCGTAAGATCTTGCATTCGGAAGCTAGGCTGAGATTTGAATCTGGTATTGAAAAGATTCTCAGGTCGACTGGATACACAGACCTTCACTCGATTCAGTTTGGCCAGGCCACCCAAAAAATGAAATACTTGTTTCATGCCGTCATGGGGCTTCGAGATTTCGTCTAAGCCATCGATAAGGATAAGATATGGGTGGGATGAACTGAAGAGAACTTTGAACAAAAGCTTTCTCACGTCTTCTATATCCCAGTCTGTCGCATCATTCTTATAACTGAAGGTTGGCGTTTCACGCAAGAGGCTCAAAGCAATGACTTTCTCATCCTGTAATATCTGATGCAGGAGTGAGCAAATCATACCCTTGAAACTGCTTTGGTCGTAGTTCCCAGGTTTCCACAGGTAATGCGAGATAATGCAGCATTGTGGTTGCCATTTCTGGAGCGCTGCTGTAGTCCGTTCATCCTTCTCGATAAACTTCATGAATAAACTCTTGCCTGATCCGGGCTTTCCACTGACCCAGTACAGACGATCGAAATCCTCTTCTAGCCAATTGGCTAAACTAGGTACTTCAACTGTACGGTGAATGTTTGTCTCCCACAGGTCGTCCGTGCTCTCTGAATCACTGTTTTCCGTGCTTGGTGTGTTGTCCCTATGGACATTATCAGAACCGTAAACTTCGTCTGATAAGTTACGAGCCTCAAATTCCTTGTTCTCAAAGACCCATTCGAATGTATTGTGATGCCTTTGCTGGATAGCGTTCTTTCTGTCATTCATCTGATCGTATGTGAAACTTTTCAGAAATCTCTTGTAGGTCCCATCATCTAGCCTAGTATCTGTTCAGTCTTCAGGTCGGCAAATGCCAGAGCTACCCGGTTTCACTTACCCGAGTCTATCTCTAATACTATTCCATACATCGGCGTCTGAACGGTTCTCCTGAGGAAGATCAATAAGTGATCTCAGGAGTAGTTCTATCGAGATTGTGTCGTCCAATTGCGCAGGTCTCTTTCGGCTTGAACCTCCGGCTTCTGAACTTCTTAAGGATCTGTCTCCTGTCATAACCGGCATGTCAGGTGTGACCTTCACCAGGTCGTCCAAGTTGTCCAGGCTGGCCTCAGGGTCATGCCCAGCAATAATTCTGACAGTATGTGGCAGCGGGCCTTTTTGACTGGCCGTCTCTGAGTCTCCCTCCAGTCTTTCTTCCATACAGGCAATCGTAATCCAATAGCAAAGGGAAAGCCCGTGTGATATGTCAATGATCATCTCGTCCTGGCGAGATAGTTTGCCGGATGACTTTTTGTAGTGTAGTGGATGGGCCAGTCTATTGTATAAGCTTTCTGCGATGCTCGTAACTTGAATCTCAAACAGTACTCCATAGTAGATAGAAAGTCCTGTACTGTTCTGATCAGGGTTCATTCGAACCTGAAAGTTCCGACCTTCATATGCTCCAAACCTGGGTTTCCAAAGAACACCCACTTCGCGATCTGAGGAAAAGGTATTGATCCTTTCCACAAAGAACCTTTTCTTAATGAAGTGATATGATTGATCAAGACCAGAAGGATAGTCCACAACGATCCGAAACCCGACAAGGTCGTGGATACTGTCAAGTATCTGCTTGGGGTTGTCGTACTTCTTACCCCGAAATTCTTCACGGCGGCCAATGGACTTGGAGATAGAATCGTCCTTTTTCACCCTGCCATGCAGTGTTGCGCGTATCGAGTTTTCTTCAAGCTGGCGGGATAAGTATTGATACAACGCTTGGTGCATGGCTTCGTACTCTGGCTTTAACTTTCGCCAGGCTTCGGTGAAAACCAGTTCTGCTGGCTGAGAAGGGTCTTGTGCTAATGCATTCTCAACCTCCCGATTGAATTTAGCACTCAGGCTTAATGGCGGAGACAATTGGTCAGAAGACATTGGCATTTCGAAAGCCAACAAGAAGACAGATACGAAGAAGTGCAAGTTCAATAACTTCGTAGAGCGTACAGTGAAGAGTGAGATGGTGAGACTGAAGTTTATAAGGTTATAAAGAAGAGCATGTAAAATATAAGTAATTATCTGGCGTGAGAGGTTAAGGCTACCTAATGATTATGTAACCGCCTGAAGGGAGCTTTGCCGCAGCTGAAATGCAAACTATGCATACTAACTAATACAGTAAAGATCAACAAAACTACCAAACCAGGCTTTAGAATTTAAGCCTCTAATACCAGATAATAGAACTTTTTTTATCTATTCAGGGAATGCTGCTGATGTTATATTATTGTAAGTATATCATGCAAATAGCCCCTTCAGATAGAGGCTGTGTTAAAAGTGATAGAAATTAAACTTTTTAGGGCGCTTTTGCAGTTGTCGTTCAATTATGCTCCTCTCTCATCTGTTCACTATGCTGGAAGATGACCCCATGTATGTCAGTGTGGAGGCATTGTTGGCGCAGCATCTGAGTATTGGTTCTCTTTGCGCCACGTCACCATCAATCGTCCTACCCTCCTTGGTAGAAGTGAAATGATGAAGAGAGTACAATGTGTCTCACAGAAGCTGCAATGTTTCAGACAACTACAGGGGCTGTGCGACTCAGTTGCTCAATACTGGAACCACATTGGCGCGCTCATGCATTCTTCGCCCCACTTCAGTGTGATGCTTCATGGTTGTTGGCTTAGGCACCGAAGGATGTCATATCTCATTGGCTTGCAGGTGAGCAGCCAAGGGCTTTGGTGAGGCCATCATAATTGTAGCCACTAAAGATGGTCCTTTCAGCGCCGTGGCTTGGGTCAGCGGGATGTACATCGACCTGTTACTTGGGTTGACTGGCACCCAAACAATCAAGCCACTGCATAGTGGTAGGATGAAAAGTGACGTGTCGAGCGGCCCAATTTTACAACCATTAGTTTTTCCACTTCTCTGTATGAGGCTGAGGTAAAAGTTCTTGTGAGCATAATTACCTGGCATCGGAGCGCCTTTTTTCTTTACATTTTAATAAGCAACACATATCTAAGCGGTCTCTTTAATAAATATCTCTTTCCCTTTTGGGTCTGTCTGCTACTATTTTAGGTAGTCTTCAAAAAGGCAAAGCAACACCAGCAAGGAAAGGGAGAACGCCCAACTTTAGTTCAAGAGTTCTATAACAAACATCAAGGGTAGGTAGATAAATAAGGTCCGAGTTCTTGTCTGTAAGGCTCAATTGGCCCTGCATGATATAATTCCAACATCCTCCCAATCAATGCAAAGAACTAGCCAGTCTGAAAACCAACAGGCAGAAGTGCAACATGTGGACCTAGAATCCATGTTCTAATGGCCAGCGTACGAGTGTGGCCCCACACCGTCTGCTGCTGATGTTGCTGACAGTGAGTTACACCAACTGTACTTATTCAGTATCCGTAGCGAGGGTGACATGCACTTGTCAGTTTCTTTAATATATCTAGCTTAATTGTAAATACAAAAAAGGGTTGAATTATTTTTTCAGACTATCTAATTGCAGTTCTATAGAAATCACTTATGTTAGAGAAAATAATCTCTCATCAGACTTACTATATAGATAGTCACTTTCTCAACTTGCCCCACGTCAAATCTCCGGCTTTCTTACTGTTGAACAAAACATGTCTCTCCAATCATACTTAGCCTTTGTCAAACATCGGGCTCAGTCTAACCCTTGTATCAGTGGTCTCGACATATTCCTACAGCGACAGCCAGTTCGCCCAAGCAAAATTGTTTCAATCGATTACCCAAACCATGACCCACATCCATCCAAGTTTCAACCCATCGCGGTAAAGGAAGATGACTTTGATAAGTCCTTCAACAGCATACCTCCCGCCACCATGCGAATCTTTCTAATTGAGGACATTAGTCCTCAGCTCATGAGTCAAGTTGGAAGCACTCTCGATATCGATCCTCTCTTTTTTGCCGACTATGTCAATACTAGCTTTAAGGATTTCGAGACTTCGCCACCGCCGCCCTCTCTTGCAATCTTGCCATCATTGTTATCTGAAAGAGGTTACCTCCATCTTCATTATCATCAAATTCTTGATCTGGGGAATGCGGCATCATTCGACCATGCTCCATACGCTTTAAAAACGGATTCCAATATCACTCGCAATATCCGAAGATTGCCATCACTGTCAGGCAAACAAATAGCTCTTAGGCTTATTACTTCCTTAGGTAGTATTATAAAGTCTTTTATAAGAAAAAGAGCTATATTCATA
>JABSSZ010000762.1:0-65015 GCA_013755755.1 Fusarium sp. NRRL 25184
GTGTGTGTGTGTGTGTGTATGTCATGTAAGTTACCCGCTTGGTCTAACAAACTCCAGTACGACGCTGGCATCTTGATTTCCAGGATAGAGGTAAGCCGAGGTGTATGTGTAGATCTGGGTCAGAACAATCAGCCTCACTATTGAGTAAGACAACCCCTACTTGAATACGATTTCTTGTCTCGTTCCGTATATCACCAAATGTTTGTGTGTTGGTTTGTATGTAACCGAAAGTATATACCTAGTTTCTAAACGCAATATTCGGTGTTAAATATGAGAAACTTTAGTTCCCAAACAATGGAAACTTTGTATCTATCCCCGCTGCTCTTTGCTTCATCCTTGACCTGTAACCAAACCCTGCGACTTGCCTTTACTGTACGGTACTGTCCGTAAGGCCCTGTCTCGTGTCCACATAAGGTACACACGCGCCGACCTCTAAGCCGAGCGCCAAACACCCGCGTTAGGCCAATCTTTTACTACGTAGGTCCCATTGTCAACTGGATACTCCGTACTTGACCTATTTTTCTTCTCCTCCTCTAATCACTCTCACATCAACCTCGACTATTTTAGTATCTACTGATCGCAACTTGCTTCCTCTCCTCCAAACCAGCTTGTCGCTCCTGGCTTCCAGGGCGCGCTGTGAGAGAGAAAGCCTGTAACCAGATCATTGATTGTATCACCACCAAAGACACGTGCCAAGTGTCTATTGTACGATTGATTGTGCATTGATTGCCATTTCAAATCCAGGTTGGTTCATCTTTTTTGCCTACCTAGAGCCTCTGTCTCTGGTTCGTCAAAGCAGGCACCTACCTCTCAACTCTCAGAAGGAAGGAACCTGAATGACTGTACCTCTCATCTCCCCACTCCTGTCACTCATTGGCTCTCCTACCCTCTCTCAAAGACAACCGTCAGCTTCAAGGCATGTTGCCTGTAATACCACCACTTTTATTATATCATCTTGTTACTCTGTTCTGTCCTGTTCTGTCCTGTCGGGTTCTATCGCCCCGTCTTCACCCAAAGGTACCGAGCATAGCGCGGTGGACACGAAATACGCACCCGACATCCCGCACCGCACCACGAATCACCCACCGCCGCCGGCGACATAGTGCAATATCCCATCCATACATATTTCACTTTGGCAGAAAGATATCCATTCACATCGCGGCACGGCACGCCAACTCGGTATAGATCGCGCGCGCATGCTAGGTACATTATTAATTCCGACAAGACGGCCAAACAAACAACTACTCCCCGCTTGCTCTTGCGTTGGTTATTTGCTTTCAGATTATAGAAGACAGACGGAACCGTGACAGACAGAGTATGAAGATTATAATCCCCTGGTGTCCTTCCTCTCTTTCCTGGCCATGATCATTCCTACAAATGTTGTCATCCATCCCACGTTTCATACCACATCCTAGTTGCACCATTCCGAATTCAACACTTGAACTCCGAGCTCTGTCTCTGCCTCCTTGTCCACGACATCGTTGTGGCCCGCGTGGCTTGAAGCTCTATCATCACTGTCCAGCAAGTCTTCCCCGTCTATCCTCTCGACATCCTGAGCTCCTATGGGTCCTGATGGGTTCTGTATATCGTACAGTTCGCATACAATCCCGGCTGCCTATGATCACACTGCCTCAAGCACACAGGCTACTCCAGGTCTAGTCTGAGGTGTACCGAACTCAGCGCCCACCAACACCCCTGTGTTGTTGCTTCAGGAAGCCAGCCCCAAAAGACACTCCCCATTCACAGGGCCTTACCCACACTGACCACGTCCACCCCGCCTCTCAACAACGTTCCATCCACTACCTACCTAACCTACCTACCTCGTCTCTTTTTCCTCTTTCTCTGCTTCATCCTACATCTTATCGTCTATACAAACGCGGTGACTGATGCTCATCTGTTTCTTTCATGTCTTTAGTATTATAGGTTGAGACCGCTTGCCAATTCGGCGTGTACTATCTTTATCCTGTATCTATTAGCCCATCATGGATGAACTACGCTTTCGCTCCCAGCAGTCCCCGCGGGGCAACGACCAGTCCATGCATTCGTTTGTCTCACCTACTCGAAATGCCTCCAGAATGCCTGCCCCCCAGGTCAACCCTCATGCCGGCGCCCACGACCATCGATCTGGCCTGCCTCGCCGCTTCACCACCGATTCTGGTCGAGTCCCGACACTTTCCTCTCTGGGTGCTCAACGGGTGCCTGAATCCTCCCAGGACTATAATGTGAGTAATCAACATATGACGAATCTATCGCTTGCTTGTAACCCGGCAGGGCTTCGGGTGGCTTGGTTTCGTGATGGATTACGAAAGTTGCCAATCCCTCTAATACCAGCAAGTACTGACATGTGTGATGGTAGGCAATGCACAAGGTGCAATTGGTACGTTCTGATGCTCGTATTTTCCGTCCGGGTTTGCCTTCGAATTTGCCGATTGTTCAAGTCGGAACTAAGCACTCGAATCCGAAACGATGCGACACCAACCAACTCAGGATACGGCCGTTAACTAATGATAGACTCAGATCGAGAAGAAGAAGATGGAGTATGAACGAATCCGGGAGCAAAGGCGGAGGTTTGAGCTCGAGATGCAAAAGTTGGATCAACAACAAAGACGAGAGGCTTTGGAACTTGCTCAGATGGAGGAGGAAGTTGGTAGAATGGGCGGCCACCAGTCCGAGCCCACCACACCCCCCGAATACCGAGACAACTCTGGATTCCCTACGTTTTTATCGCGGCCGAGCCGATACTCTATGTCTAGCTTGACCTCCCCCCCAGGTCTATTCAACCGCCCTGTTAGATCCGGCTCGCAACTCGCTTCTCCCCAATCCGGTATCAGACAGGCACGCTTTGGATTTGAGGATACTTCGACCCAGATGCCTTCTCGTTCTGTGCCAACTACGCGAAGAAATAGTGATGATGAGAAGGAAGAGGCTGTTCGACAAGATCCCAGCAGTCATCGCTCTGGTAACGCGTAAGTGACAGCTCCTATTGCATATCCATGTCTTTCTATTCCTGAGCAAGCAGCTCTTCAAGTGGGGGTTGCCATTAGAGCTCTTGCAGGTCCAGCTTCGGGCCTTGCTGTAAATTGCCACAGAAGCGAGCAGGTTAGGTTTTTTATATATAGGTTTCCTCTGTTGGAAACCTCTCAGCGTGAATAACGCTGCCATTGGTGGGTGAATCTTAACTTTGAGCCAAAATATAAGGGCTCTGATTTATATGAGGACTCTCTAGTGAGAAGGCAAATACCTCGCATAAATCAAACAGTGATTCACTCTCGTCAGAAAACTTCAAGAGGAGTATATAATCCTCTCTTTGAACCTCTGCTTCGGCTTCAATCAACTCAACCTCCTCAAACAACACGACTTCATCTGCGATACAATCAATAATCCTCATCCAACTCAACAAAAGCTAGCATCAAACAGTCATTTATCAACTGTCAAGCAAAGCTAACCATGAACTTCGACGATAGCATCAACCGATACTCGATGCCTGTGACGCGCTCACGTACGGGGATGTATGATGTTGGTCTTGATCAAACAAATACTACTCGTTTTCTCTTTGGCGACGAGGAGACGAATGCTGGAGGCCATAGTGGTCCTGATGCAAACTTCCCAACTCTTGTTCGTCACGACGATCAGATTGTAAGTAATTTCATATTCTTTCATCTTAGCAACTTTTCGTCTAGCCATTTCACCCTTTTAAATTGGAGCCAACTCTGCGGAAGCTTGGTGGTGAGACTATATTGCGGAAGTTATTGCTTGCTCCAACTTTTCGACTTACACCTGGGCTCCACATTTCTCCATGAGGTGCATATTCACCTCGAGCTCTCCTTGAACCACGCGCCCATTGTCTTTCAGCATTTGCTCTCCTGCATAGAACTCTCCTCCACTTTCCTGCATAAGGCCCATTCGGTTTCCTTTCCATACTGTTTTCCTTTGGCGCAATAAGATCTTGAGCTCTTGGCCCTCTATCTATTCGAGCGCCCCACCACAGAACCTATATTGTTGTACTATTGTTGCGTCGAATTCTGACCCACAACTTTACTCTCAGCTCTCAGCGTCCTCGGCCGCCTTAGATCTTGCCCTATCCCCGTCTCCTAATCCCGAGTCGACATCTTCTTCAAGAGGTTGGAGCAGTGTTGTTAACCGTCATCGCCCTCAGCAGAGTCTCTCTTCGATCAACGGAAGCTCCAACATCGTAAGCGATCTTGTTGGCCTAGCATCTCGACCTACTTCCCTCCGCCATTCTATCGATCTTAAGTATATCTCAGAAAACGCAGTTGAGACTGGTGCCATCATGTCTCCTAGTGCGACTCCCAACATGGCGACCCCCCCTAAGCTGCAGAGCTCGTTCTCTTCGAGCGATGTTCCCACAGTCAAGAGCCCTGGGACTTCGTCTTCAAAGACAAACAATCATGCCCAGCAGCATTTCCACAACCACAATGCTAGCCTTGGCCGTATCCCGGCTGGTGCGGTCCACCGTGGTCACAGTCGGGAGCTCTCTTCAGAAAACCCTGCTGTTAGCCGTGAGCAGCACAACTATCCTTCAATCCAGTCTGCTCTGCAGGCTAGTGCCGCTCCCTTTGGGCCCAGTACCACAGCTGCAGTGCCACCTTCCGCTATGGTGAACCCTTCAGCTGGGGCCACAGCCGCGAACAATAACTACAACAATGTGTTCTATTCCGCCAGTGGGTACGGCGCTCCTCAAGGTGTTCCTCAAGGCGGCATGATGCCTCAGGGTGCCCCCCATCAGCCAGGAGGATTCAACGTCAATATGCTCGCGAACAGTATGCAGCAGATGAACATGAATGGGGCCAACGGCAGCAACATGTACCAGCCTCAGAACTACAACGGCTACAACGCCGGTCCGTACAATCAGGGTAACCAGCCTCGAGACAGCCAGGCACGCGTCATTCAGCATCGCCGACAGCTTGACAATGAAGGTGAGTTTGACTTCAGATTAGTTCCGTATCAGCACAAACTGACTTGCTTTGCAGCCATGTCTCGCTACCAGAACACGCCCCTCGATTCCTTCGTGGGCAACATCTATGAGCTTTGCAAGGACCAGCACGGCTGCCGTTATCTCCAGAAGAAGCTTGAGGAGCGCAACGCCGATCAGGTTCACATGATTTGGGTCGAAACCAACCAGCACGTCATTGAGCTCATGACGGACCCGTTTGGTAATTATTTGTGCCAAAAGCTCCTTGAGTTCTGCAATGACGATGAGAGGACTGTTTTGATTCAAAATGCTTCCCAGGATATGGTCCGCATAGCGCTCAACCAGCACGGCACACGCGCACTCCAGAAGATGATCGAGTATGTGAGCACTCCTCAGCAGGTTCACATCATCATCGAGGCTCTTCGCTACCGGGTTGTGGAGCTTATCCAGGACCTCAACGGCAACCATGTCATTCAGAAGTGTCTCAACAAGCTTACCCCCCCTGACGCGCAGTTCATTTTTGACGCCGTTGGCGGCAGCTGTGTCGAAGTGGGCACTCACCGACACGGCTGTTGTGTTCTTCAGCGCTGCATCGACCATGCCTCTGGCGACCAGAAGCTGTGGCTTATCCAGCGAATCACCGAGCATGCACGAATCCTTGTCCAGGACCCCTTCGGCAACTACGTCGTTCAGTACATTATTGACTTGAACGAACCTCTATTCACCGAGCCTATCGTTCTTACCTTCAAGGATTGTATCACTCAGCTGTCCCGCCATAAATTCAGCTCCAACGTCATCGAGAAGTGCCTACGTTGCGCCCAGCCACCTTCCAAGGACCTGATTGTAGAGGAGCTACTACGCAACCAGGAGATGGAGCGCCTCCTCCGGGACTCATTCGCCAATTATGTCATTCAGACTGCTCTTGAGTATGCCACTCCTCATCAAAAGCACCGCCTTGTAGAGGCCATCCGCCCAATCCTTCCCCAGATTCGAACAACTCCCTACGGCCGTCGTATTCAAGCTAAGATCTTGGCCTTCGACAACCGTGGAAGCGCTGCCTCTAGCGGGCAAGTGACACCAGCCGACAACACCCAGGGTCAAATTCCTATGCGCGCAACTCACGCTCGAGGTATTTCTGGAAGTGGCCCTATTCTCCAGGGCAATGGTATGCCTCACAGTGGGCCTATGCCACCTATGCGCCAGAACATGCCTGTCTACTCTCCTAACCCCACCATGAACGGTCAAGTTCCTACTGCTGGTGGACCTGTTCAGCAGCCTCAGTACGGACAGATTACTCCTGGCACTTTTGCTCCCAATACTGCTGCTAACGGTGCCGCTAATGGCAGCGCCGGTAACAGTAACCTTGCTGGCCAAGTCAGTGGCAACAGCGGCCCTACAAGTCCTACCAATGGCAATGGAACTGTCAGCACGGGTCAGGGCGAACAGCCCCAGTGGGTTTAGACTTGTGTCTTGACATTTTTATAGACCTGGTTGTAAAATGACGTCCATTATGGCTTTCAGTGGTACCGCAAGGTCGGCACCGCCATGATTCACGATTTTCCTTTGATCTGTTTCACCACGTCTCAGAAGCATAGCCAAAAGGGCGCAGGCCCATCGCGATCGATTGACACGGCAAGGTCCTGAAGGCCGTCGTGTGTATATTATCAAAAGGGCGCTACAGGACTACAGCCGCTTATCCTGGGGCCACTGCTTTTCGTGTGCTTTGCTTGGGGAGAATGGCTGCGCACATGAGGGTATGGGTATCACGATTAAGGCTTGTACATGTATTTGGATCGGCGAGATCACAATCATCAGATATCGGCATAGACGACTCGATTCTTTTCGGACCTATTGATTTTCTTTTCCCGTTTGCTTGCGAATCCGACTCAGGAACGGTTCATGTTTGGGTTGTATGACTTTAGGGAAACGATGATTTATTGCTTTCTACTGGGGAATAAGAGGTCCTTGTTGAGGTGCCAGTCTGCTGGCCTGGGAGAGGAGGGAACCCCCTACCTGTATTTAGACTAGGTCTTTGAATCAGGGTTGCTTTAACTTGAATGACTTCTAACATGTGAATGTCCTGGCCGTGTCCATGAAAAACTTTCCAGTAGTGTCAGTTAGGTTTGCAGAGGTGATACTCTCCTTTTCCATGATACAAAACCAAGGCATGAGATCAGTATAGGTGGGATATGACTGGCCTTGCGGTTTTGTGTAATTTGACGACATTTGCTGATGCGTGATCTCAGTCAAGGATATCATCGCTTCTTCTATCTACAATGCTAGGATACGTGCTTAAGAAGCAGGTCAAGCTTTTGGTGCTCAATTTTGCCCGGAGCAGGCGACGGTACGTTATGCGACAGCCGATAACCCAGTACTTGTGGGAATACCTTTTAGCAATTAGACGAGGCGCATGTGTATGACTTGGTTACAAATATCAAGAACTGTAAATTCACCACTTTCAATGCTTACACCTGGGTGTCTTGATATAAAACATGAGGCCCCTTTAACTCCATGCAAGATTCATGACCACGCTATGCAATGAAATATGTACGATATGATATGATCATCAATAATCACTCAGTCTCAGCTTCTTTCCAATGTCACGGCGGCGAGCCTGAGCAGCTGCAGCTCTGTCTGAAGCGCGCGTTTCGGTCGACTCAAACTGTTCGTTGCGAGCCTTGAGAGCTTGCAACAGCATACCTGCGTCGAAGAATCCATCTAGTCATCAAGTTAGTACATTATGCTGAGAGGACTTGAGGGTAAAAGAGGATAAACTTACACCCGCCCATTTCATCATCTTCACTAAAGGTGCTACTCTCGTTGGTGGGGGATGTTGTGCCAGTCGCAGATCGCAGGCTCTCAACAGCGGTGATGGGACGACCTCTAGACTTGATGCGACTCAAGAGCTTAGGTCTCTCGATTTCCACCTCGCGAGCGCGACTCACTTTTCCAGTTGACATCTTGCGGTTATCGATACGTAAGATGCGACGAACCTCAAGAAGATAGCTCTCGAGGGTGTCTACAAAGCGTTTTGTCTGACGGTGTTTGCTAGCAACACAAATAGCGAGCCCTTCATCCTTGATGATATACCCGATACCAAAACCATCCCCTGATGTGGGACCGAAACCGAACTGGCGAAGACAAGGGTTACCACAGTTGGAAGTCGAAAGGATTGTGTTATTAAGCTTATCCCACCCAGAATCAGCAAACAGAAGGGGAAGGGGGTTCTGGTCGCGCGATCTCGAGTTGACGCTGTAACCGCGATCTCGTGTAGGCCTCACTTCGGCGCCATCAACAGAGGGGAGCGACTCGTTACCTGGGCTTCCCACGGGCGATCCTGCTTGGTCGGAATATCCATCTCCCGGGCTAGAGTAGCCATTGCTGTTAAAACCACTGTCAAGGTCATCGTCCAAGCTCCTCTGCCATACAGAGAACAAAGCGTAGAGATGTCGGTCACAGCCTTGGGCCTTCAAACACTGTCGGGTATTTGCGGTGTGCTTCTGGCACGCCTTCCTGAGTGCCTCAATCTTGGCATCAACAGGATTATCAGCCCAGAAGGCTTGAACAAATTCAACAACCTCTGACGATACGGTTCTGATCGCCTCTGTTCGGCCGTGTAGGAACGTCTTGGTCATGGCTGGTTCGTATGTACACTCAACACGGCCATAAAGCCCATAGTATGCAGCTTGGAAAGCCATCTGAACGAAGGCATCTGGAGAGAAGCCCATGGAAGTGATGAAGTTCTTTCCATAGTGACCGAAGTCCAAAGTCTGGAACTCGTTTTGCTCAATGAGATCTGCCAATCGAGTCTCTGCAAAGCGAACTGCGACACTGAGCTCAGGGATCATATCCCACTCCAGCTTTCGCGGAGTGACACTAACATCTCCAAAACTCTCGGGATCACGCTTGGAGGGATCGGGACTGGAAGATGCCCAGAGCGAAGGAGCCATGCCATTGATTGTGCGGGCGAATCGAAGAATGGTGTCGGTGTAAACATCACTAGCGAATCGCAGAACTGTGTGGCCGTCTACACCGGTATGCTCAAAGTTGATACCAGCACTTCCGTTCTTGCAAACAATAATTTGAAGCTTATCGTACCATCGGTTGGTACATGTGCCGATCTGAACACCTTTCTCGATCTCGCTGGTACCGCAAAGCATGTTCTGGCAAAGGGCTGCAGCGTCTGCGGGCTCTGTGTAGTCGAGGCAAAGAACGAAAAGGGCCGTGTCTACAATTCCGAGTGAATCCGCATTGTTGGAACCAGGCTCGCTGGTCAGCACATCTCGAAGGCCTGACCATACCTTGCGGTTCTCGGTGCTCAGGACCCCCACAGCGCCTTTGGCAGCGTCTTGGATAGGAATTTGGGTTGCATCATCGACAATGGTCTGCAGGTTGATGGAGATATCCTTCTCGCTCATAATGACATCTGAGTTGTCATCCAAGACATCGAACCAGTAGAACTGGCCGTGACACATGACGACGATGTGCTTCGACTCGGGATCTTGCTCGATTTGGCATCCTTCCTCAGTGGGAACTCGCGCAGTGCCAAAGAGTCTCGAGAATTGGTACATGCAAAGTGGAGTTCCCTTGACCTTGTCTGGAGCAAGTTCCTCCTTTCGTACTGCACGAACGAATTCAAGTGATGAGACGACCAAAGACGCAGCACGAGTGACTTGGTCATTGCGAGCGGGAGTTGGGTCATCTTCAAGCAAGAAGAAAGGGTTCAAGTTGAGAACAACAGGGTTATCAAAGTTGAGATAAGAATCATACCCTATGAGAGTTAGTACCTTGCTATAAATCAGACGTATGTTCCGACATACAGAATTGTTCTATGTAACTCGTCTTTCCCTGAGCATATGCCTTCAACTTCTCCTGCAGCTCAGGGCCATCGCTCTTCAGGAATTCATTTACGGCATGCTGTGTCTCTGCATGTTCCCGGGCTGTCTGGAGTGGCTTGAGAGCTTCAAGATACCGCTTGCAGGTGGCCTCGAGTTCAGGGATGGGAAGCTTGGGTAGTTTGTCCTGCCCAGAGAAAGTGATGCCACCATCTTTCCGTGACTCGTTGTAGTTGGCCATTGGAACACGAGTATAGTCGCCGCCAAGTCTGGGGGGAGAATTGCGTCGTGGTTGAGCAAGCTCAGGAATATCGGGAAGAGTTCGAGGAACAGTAGAACCAGCAGGCTTTGGAGCAGAAGTTGGGTCAGAGAGCCTGTCTCCAAGAGGTTGAGGAGGAGTAAAAGTGCGGACTTGAGTCATGGTGTTAGTCGGGAGTGATGGAAACGAAGTTTAGGCGTAGAGAGGTGACACGCTTGTGCTAACGTTGAGTCCGCGGAGAGCGGTTCGGTAGAAGTAATGACAGTCCTCTTGAAGGAAGTAGTTTGGCATTACACGAAGTGCTTTCTTGAATGGGAGGAGATGGGCGATGAGCACAATAGCCAAGACCAGCCAAATTGAGAGGGCATATGGCTCTGATATAAGCAGAGTACTGTGACCGAGCTGACTTAGACAAGAGTCAAGTGGACCCTATATGCACCCCATGCACACCCTCTGGACTTTACCCTCAGCGTTCAGAATACTAGGGTAGCCGAACGTGAGGGAGAGCATCTTGGGGAATGAAAACAGGCGACGGCTATGATAGGACAAGAAGACACAGGACGGGATTTGGTAGTAATGAAACGCCTCCGCAAGTCCGATAACAACAGGTGCTCAGTGCCGAAGCGTGGGATCAGGGAACATCTAGGTAAACGGGCCTGGCATAGAACTTACCCAGAACAGGAGAGAATGTTCAGTACAGAAAAGCGAGAAATCCCCGAGAGACGAGAGCCGGTAAAGATGAGATCGGTGCCGGATTTGGAACCCGTATCTTGATGGTTATAAGGGGATAAGACCGGTATGAAGACAATGAGGCTACCCAGTAATGTATCTTGTAAGGACAACCGGGTGGCGTGCAGAAGCGAAGGAGGTGCAGTACCTGGCTACGTAGTAGACTAGAGCCTAAGAACGGTTCGCTGCGAGGCGTCGTCGGTTCTGAGTGTGAGTTTTACCGTTACGGACGTTTCCCGAACAATAAAGTGATAAGGTTGGTACTTCGGACGACGGGATGTTCAGAATATGGTTGCCAGACACAACCGTGACGACAAGTAGAGTTGATAGATCGAAGCCTAGACCAGAAAGGATCCACTATCGAAGGTAGTTGGAGGTAAATGGACTGCTTTTGACTGGCTGAATTATGCTAGCTATATCTTGAACGCTTCCACAGACGGCGCAACGGGGAGTGGCCAGCAATCAAAAGGAGGCAAAAAAGCCTTGATGATAACCCCAAACCCCAGATTTCAGTAAGCGGCTATGATGAGGGGAAACCGCTCAGTTGGGGTCCTTTCACGTGGCAACAAGAAAAAAAGCAATTGTACTATGCGATTGCTTGTCTTTCTTTCTGTATGCACGCGGTATTGTGAGGTCTCAAAGGGACAGTCAAGCGCTTGTGTCTAATGGTCGGGTGTCCTTTATCGAATTTGGAGGTACGTGGTGCACCATGGTTAGGTGTCATGGGTGAGCTAAAGTGGACAGCTCGTGAAGAGCAGCAAATCGCAGCATCATGTGCCGCATTTGTAGTCTGGGCTGACGATGGTTGACGAGGCCCATTCTTCCATCATTTCTTTGCTTCTTAAATAGTTGAGAAGAAGTGTGTTATCTAGGCAAGGAAATTGCTGCGTCTTCTAGAAGTTGGCTGGGATACTTGAACTGTTCCTCTCCAGATTCTTCTGCTTTTTCTCGGGGCCGTCCATGGGTAAGACAATTGCCTAAAAGAGCTTGTGATGCTTGTAGGTGTGCGGCAAGAATAGAGCACATGCCATGGGCAAACGACATATGGTAAACCTACAATTGCCCGTGTAAGCTAAGTGTGTAATTTCCCGGGGTCTCTTGGCATCCCCGAGGGCCAACGGAGCCCGGCTGTCGATGGATTTGGCAGTCTGGATCTGTACGGGTATAATGACGGAGAGATATTGGCACTCGATAGCCAGGGCCTATTTCGGTTCGGCCCAAAGGACAAAGGACAAAGGACGGCAGTGATAGAGAGCTTATTTCGTCATAGCTAGGTATGCTCCGACACCTTGGCTCCCTCGCTCCCGCAGTGGAGAGCAGCACATCAAATGCGGGATCGCCGCAGCCGCAGCCAGATGCCAGACGCCAGACGCCAGACTTTTGAGGTGCCAGTGCGAGTGGGTAAAATAAGAACACCCTGGCAGCCTGGGTTGATTTGAGTGGCGCGTAGGGACGTCCTGCTGTATTGAAAGGGCTTGTACATAGATGTTGTTAATTGACTGAAGACAGTTTCTGAGTAAGGCAATTGGAGGGGATCTCGTGGGGCAACCCTGTCTTTGTCGCACCTGTGTGGCCATGAACTTACTTTCCAGTCAAAGGGTTAGAAGTTTTCTTGCTCCTTACCTAAGGCCTAGTGGATTAATATGTTCAGTCCTTGTCATGCCGTAGCTACATTGCAGTCTTCTTCCCGTGAACCAGTAAACGCGTCGAAGTGCTGTGGTGCTGTCTGTTCTAAGGTTCCAGTACCGACCGGCTGCCTTATGATATGATGTCATTTGCACTCCGGGCACCCGGCGTCTCGGCTGTCCTCAAACACGGATCCGTCCTCCATCTTCGGCTCCGCTCGGTCCGGCGCCGACAATTTTGTTAAAATGGTTGGTCGTCCGCACATTTCTTTTGAAATGTTGGATGGTTTACTCCATATGAAAGTTTGGAAACCCCTACATGGTGATGTTTTGTGATCCTCTGTGTATTGAAAATGATATATTGAATACATAACTAACCAGTCATGATGATCGATGGCTCTCTTTTCCGGGTGCGATAACTTATCATATACCATAGCCCGTACAATTGAATCATACTAGTAGCAAAACCCATTATGAAGCTCTCGTATGGAGATGCCCAAGTGAGATGGCATAACATTGTTGAACGATATATCCCATAAGAGTTAGCCATTCGAGCAATGCATTAACCGTTTCTAGTTAGCCATTCGAGATTACATCCCGGTTTGAACACAGCCCTACGAACCTCATCTCGCATCAACTTACGGACAAATAATCCCACCGCGTTGGAACATTTTGGCACTTCTCATTGGCTTTGGTTTTTCATATTCCTCTTGAATAGGAAACCCCATTCGATCGCTTGTCTTTGCGAGTTGCATGCTTCGCCATTTCGACCCACGCTCTACGCAAGCTGTAACGTATGTAGATATGAGAGAATGCGAACGATTAGCAGTTATGGAGATTCCAATATTGTTCAGGGTGCCTCCGAGATGGATAAATATCAACAGAGTTCATGCCTCGGTCTCGAGTTGAACCTCATAATTTTATCTCCTCAAATACTCAATCTCTTCAACTGTGAACGATACCTCAGCCTTCAACTGGCACGGCTCCTCTTACATCTTCTATATCACTATGATCTCGTTGGCTCGAAAGGCCATCAAGGCCAATCAGCAGCGCAAACAGGCGCAAACATACCAAGCGCCAATGGAATTGCAAGAAACCGGATCTGACGCTACTAAGCAAGCACCTCAACACCCACAATGTCGACATATGGAAGCGTATGAGTCTTCGTCTGGGAAATGTGTTGCATGTGCATCAGAAAAGAAGGCCGCAAGGATATATCGATGGAAGATTATCCTCGGCCTAGTGGCACCTTTTGCCCTCCAAGCACTTGACTCAACGATGTATGGAAAGACCCGAAAATTGCAGAATGAAACTGACACTTTGAAACAGCATCGCCAGCGCTCTTCCGTGGATTGCGTCGGACTTCGGGGAGATCTCACAGCTCAACTGGATCGTCTCAGCGTTCAACCTCACATCTGCAGCATTCATCCCTTTCTGGGCTCAAATGGCTGATGTATTTGGCCGCAATGCTTCTATTAATGCTGCCATTGTTCTCATGCTCATTGGCAGTGCCCTGTGTACTGGGCCCCCTACAAATGCCTTCCCAGTTCTGCTTCTAGGTCGTGGATTTCAAGGACTTGCTGCGGCTGGCCTCAATGTCGTTGTTCGCACTATTCTTGCCGATAGAGTTTCTTTGCAAGAAAATGCAAAGAACTGGGCCATCTTCTCACTCGTCGGTGGTGTCTCGTATGGACTTGGCCCAGTCATCGGTGGTAAGACCACTTGAAGCCATATTTATTCTTTGAATACAGCTAACATCAGCTCAGGATACCTCACAAATGCTGACTGGAGGTGGTGCTTTGCCATCAACCTCCCTATTGCCGCTATTGCTCTGATCATAGTCTTCTTTGTCCTACGCAAGGAGCTTCTCGGTCCTCAGCACATCCCTGAGCTCAACGAGACAGCTGAAACTGGCCGACGAACGAAATTCGTCGCCCGACTCAAGACTGTTGATGTTGGTGGCCAGCTTCTTTTCATCCTCGGCTTTGGTCTCGTTATTCTGGCTTTGACTTGGGGTGGCGCGACATATTCCTGGTCATCACCCGCTGTCATTGTTCCTCTGGTGCTTGGTATCATCTTTGCTGGCGTTTTCTGCTACTGGGAGTATCTTCTTGCCCCTGGAAATGCCATGGCCGAGAAGCTACCCTGGCAAAGAGCAATGCTCCCTTGGGAACTAATCTCAAATCGTGATATCGGACTTCTTTTTTATTGCGAGTGTGCCACAGGAATTGGCATGTATGCTGTAAGACTATCATTTGCCGTTGGTCGTTCCATTTCTGACCTGCTCAGGTACTCTATTTCTGTAACATCTACTTTATTGCAGTCAGGGTAAGTCTTATTCAAATCAGCACACGAACTCCTTGCTAACGATCTTTAGGGTTACGACTCTGACAAGGCTGGTGTCCAACTTCTCTACTTTGTCCCTGGTCTTGGAGGTTCGTTTCATATGATGTTTGTGACTTGAATTACGTATTAATACCTTCATAGCTGGTGTTTATATCTGCTCCTTCATGTGCAACAAGTGGCCTCGCATGACGTTTCCCTGTATCTTTCTGGGAACGCTCACCGAAGCTGTCGGTCTGGGCGTTCTTGCATGGGCTATCTACGCGAACAGACTGAGCGTCATCTATGGAATGATGGCCCTTGTTGGCTGTGGTAGTGGTATGCGTTTCATGGCGTCGCCACTTCACGGCATTGGTCTTTTTCGACACTTGCGCGCCTCCGTCATTGGACTCATGGCAGTTGCCGTCCCTTTTGGCGGTACTATCGGTTTGACTATCATGTCTACAGTCTTCAACAACACTTCTGGGCTCGACTCTCATAGCGACTTCAGCAGCGTACATTCTTCGCCTGGTGGTGCAGCAAATGAACAGGCTGTTCATCAAGCCAAGATGGGTGTTGTCTGGGCGTTTGTCGCCATTACTCCTCTCGTCGCACTGGTAAGTTCTGGAATTTTTTCATATATTGGATGTGAACTAATCAGTCTCAGGCATTCCCAATTACTTGGTTCATTGGAAACGTCAAGCTCGGACAAGGCCCCCCTGGAGAGGATGGTCCTACGGACATCGTGGTGAAGGGCTCTTATCTGCTCAAGCTGGTACGAGGCCAGGAAAAGTCGAAGATCGAGAAGAATGCATATAGGCTCAACAGCTCACACGGTGGAGCATGGTCAGAGGCTGTGGCTTCTGATCAGAGCGTCAACGTCTCGAGACCTTTCCAGGGTTCCCCTCAGGTATAAGCCCCTGGGGGTATGGGGAGATGAAGCTCCAGACGGATCGAAGATGCTTCAGTTGGATATGATTTAGCGTTTGGAATTTCCTATATGAATATAGAACTAGATTAGACTTAATCATCATCGTTCAGGCCCATGCCTCTCAGTGTCTTGAGCCATCACTGTCGTATTTGCATACAACTCCAGAACGTGATTCATGTTATTGAATTATTTTATGCCGCGTATTGCTTTTATATTGTCCATGGATACAAAAATGTGTCTAGGGTTTCTCAATGATGATTCTTTACCCCAGCCGTTGGTGAAGGGGAGTGAGGTTCACGAGCCGTATCGCTCTCGGTCAGGAGATAATCGAATAAATCCAAATGATATAAAAGGACAAGTTTCGGAGAGTCTTGGGAACGAATGAGTACCAAGATCAAGTTTCTATGAAATAATCGAGGGACGAAGGTGATCGTTCATATCCGCGAATCACCAGCGGCTGGCGCGTATCTGGATCCTATTTGAAACCAAACAGTGATTCGCTGAGATAGTGGAAGTTCACGGAGATAAATCGCCTGACCTTGAATCTAGGAATATTGCAGGAAAACACTCTCTTTTCTTCACTTCTTTTCACCCCACTAACCATCACAGATCTTTCGCTTTATCTTCATTTGGATCCTCTATAATCAGCTCATATTGTATCGTATCGTATAGTCCACATCTTTTAACCAATTGACCGACACCATTGTAACCAATAATAAGTATGAGCGATATCGATACCGAGGAAGAGCAAAGCCCAAATCCAACGTTTTGGCTCGAGTTTCGCACTTTTGACGATGGTCTCTCCTCACAAGTCAACTCGTCATCCACTCTCACCGCATTTCCTCAATTCGCACAACTACCGCCTGAGCTGCGTCTACGAATATGGTCATGCCTCATTCAGCCCCGCATTATCGTCGTCTGCTGTCTTCAACGCGATGAGCGGCTTGATCAGAGACTTTATGAGTTGAATCAGCGGTCGCATGGAAGATCGGTGCCTGTATTGTTGCACATCAACCGTGAGGCGCGATATCTAGCCTTACAACATTATGAACTTGCCTTTGGCTGGCGCATATCCAAGCTCCTTTCAGATACGCCCGTATCTGAACCGCCACGCGTCTGGTTCAATTTCGCCCTTGACGCTGTGTATCTTGCAGGCGAACTAGAGGCATATGATATTTACGGTTTCAACTCGGCAATGGTGTATTTCTTACGACGTGAAGACACCCACAGGGTCAAGCATCTCGCCTGCGTACTCTCGGAGCTCGGCTACGCGGAGCAGGAGAGTGATCAGGTGTTTGGATGTTTGTGGCACGTTGTCGATGGTTTCCCTGCTGCGAAGAAGGTGCTGCTGGTGGTGGGTGAGAAGGATGAGGAGGCTTTGAAAGGAAGTAAGTTGTTGAGTACAGATAACGTAATGCAGAAGATATGGAATGGTTTCTTGGGTGGATCAGCAACCGAGACAAGTTCGAGGATGGCGGATAAGTCAATGCTGATGATCGAAGAACACGATCTGCCGGGGTTCATCGCAAGGCAATAGCCTGGCCTTGAATATAAGCGAAGTGAATAGACGAGAAGAACCACATAGATACCTTAGTCTATAGTCTCACATGAGCTCTACCTCCATTGGGCACTTTTACCTAGCAAATACCGACAGGGGACGGGAAGCCTATGCGTTTAGACGGATCTTGACGTGTGGGGATAGTGTATATTTAGAATAGAGCTTTCGAGACTTATACCAGTTGCATTACATTGTGTCAGAACTGTTCCAATGCGTGATTGCTTCCGGTGCAGCGGATAACGAGTTTGATGGCAGTTTTACAATATCAAGTTAAATTTTAGTGAATACCTTGAGCTTATATCCCTAGATTCGGTTCAGTTTTCCCGTTCCTTGACACTGAGTAATAGACTCTGAACAAAACCATGTGTCTAATATTATCATGGCTAAAGCATCATATCAACATCTGCATCTGGCGACAGGTCTCGTCGAAGAAGCATTTGCAAAAAGACTTGTACCGAATATCACAGCACCAGTTCGAAAACCCACCAGTCCAATCTTGATCTATCACAGAAAAATTAGTAGACTTGAGGACATCTTTCATCATAATGCTGTCTAGATGTCCCAAAACGGGTGTTGGAAGCTCCAGGGTAAACGCAAGTCAGGAAGTGAGGACCCATGCAACCATGCAACCACAGACAAGCCGGTTTCTAGATGGAGCTAATCACGACATGGAACCCCACATAGGATCCAATTGTTTGGGGTCGCCTCCAAGCGAGAAAGAAGCCGAGAGGCAACTGGCCCCGTAGAGAAGGCAGAAGAATGAGGAAGATATCAAAATGAGGCGAGTGTAAACAACGACTGGCACCACGATTGCCCTGTCACGATGAGCTGTTGTGCTCTGAGCTACCTGTCTACCAACTGTACCTGAGCTGTAAGGTACAGTTGGTACCTTGATGAGGCTGCCGCTGTGAAACCCAAAGCCTAACGACGAGACTGATTACCTACACATGCCAGCTTGAAATGGGCCTCAGGGGTTCTACAGGTTGCATGACAACCAATATGCCCAGATAAACAACTAACTGAGCAGAGGGGCCTTTGGATTCCTACGCCACGCCTCAGCCCTGGGGTCTTGTGAGCCCAAGTGGATGCGCAGAGAGCCGTGGAAGCGCTAGGAAAACAAAGTCAGTTTGTTGAAAAGATGGAGGCAACGGAAAGGAAAGACAACAAAGGAAGAGTTTGGAGATTTGGATCCACCCGGAGAAAAATACTGGGGTCAACTGCGTAAAGACCATGTGCTTTCATCACGGTTATCCACATACGGCGAGCAATTGAGCTTCAATGTTAGCTAGTTAGTACAAGGCCATATCGATTTCAGCCTGATAGACTGCGATCGAGATACAAGCAGGGTTGTCGGCGGTGATGAATCGCGCAGTAAGCATTGGTCACTCTACATGCTTGGGAGGCAGATATCTGACTGAGAAACGCCATGCGATGATGCATTCAATTAATGGCCATGGCATTGTGATAAGATAATGAATGATACTACTGTAGATACGTGGGCCACTATTGAAGCATCACCAAGCAGGAAAACAGGCCTGCTGCATCGTTAATACACGCTTCCAATCAGTTGAAGCATCTCAAGTAGCGGTAGCCAACACATGGGACATCCGCTGTTGGATACCATGACAAGGCATCAAAGACCTCTGGTTGGACGACAGGCGCATTCTTGATTCTTTCGGAACAAATCTCAATAAACCGACTTTGCCAACGTCTCGATTACCAGAATTTTCCCATTGATTGCCATAAAATTATCCAGATCCCGTTATGACGCTCCATGATGAAGGGGCAACCTAGAGTTTTCGCAGTGCTAAACCACAGGGAGAGAAGAGCGACAGAAGATGAGGGAGCGCCGTCTGAGGAGGGGCACAAAGAGGGAGCTACCCGCCCAATATGAGGTCGACTGGCGGGGCAAAGTAGACAGTACGGCTGTGTAGGTGGCGCTTGCACTGCGAGAAATGTAGTCAGGACATGAAGCTCTAATCCCTGCCCGGATGCCCCGCGCTGGAAGATTTGGGAAGAAAAAGTTTATGAGGAGGGCATGACATCAGTAAGATGAGAGCACAGGGCATCAGGCACAAGACACTAGGTACCAGGAGAAGCTGTTAAATCCGGAGAGAAGAGATGGATGCTACGGGAATAAACACGACGAGCTTTGTGCGCTGATACCTCATCAGGAATCAGCCAGAAGCAATCAAAGATCCATCTCAGGTTGCGCAATGTTTAGGAGACGCAGTTTTCTTAGTGGGGCGAACCCAGATCTGCCTGTCTCCTAGGTGCACGCAGCTGCTAGACGCTTCTTCAGACCCCTCGCCCCCTCCAAAGCACGCCCCCCAGCAACGCCTAGCAGCGCCCAGAAAGTGGTAGACCCCCCTGCAACACCAGAGAAGCTCTCCAAAGTGGGCTCCTTTGGAACAGCGCAGAACCGCATCGAATCTTGGCACCCGCCTTTATTTAGATCCTTTTGCTCAACTCGCTCTGTTCTGTCTTTCTCTCTCACAACATCATCACACTCAAATACCCTCTCAAAACTCTTCAAATAACCGCGATCCTCCATTGAAGCAACTGCGATTTTCTTTTCCTTTTTCTTCCTACTCTACGACATAATCTTCACGCATTCTACACACAACACCACACACATCACACAATATGGCTCCCGCCGTCGGTATCGATTTGGGTACCACGTACTCTTGCGTGGGTATCTTCCGTGAGGACCGGTAAGTTTTATATCAAAAAATCATTATGAGTTGAATTAGGAGCATGACACTAACTCTTTCCCCAGATGTGATATCATCGCCAACGACCAGGGTAACCGAACTACCCCCTCATTCGTCGCTTTCACCGACACCGAGCGTCTGATTGGTGATGCCGCCAAGAACCAAGTCGCAATGAACCCTCAGAACACTGTCTTCGACGCCAAGCGATTGATCGGTCGCAAGTTCGCCGATCCTGAGGTCCAGGCCGACATGAAGCACTTCCCCTTCAAGATCGTCGACAAGGGAGGTAAGCCCAACATCGAGGTTGAGTTCAAGGGCGAGAAGAAGACCTTCACCCCCGAGGAGATCTCCGCCATGATTCTCACCAAGATGCGTGAGACCGCTGAGTCTTACCTCGGTGAGACTGTCAACAATGCTGTTGTTACTGTCCCCGCCTACTTCAATGATTCTCAGCGTCAAGCCACCAAGGATGCTGGTCTCATCGCCGGTCTCAACGTTCTCCGAATCATCAACGAGCCTACTGCTGCCGCCATTGCCTACGGTCTTGACAAGAAGGTCGAGGGCGAGCGCAACGTCCTCATCTTCGATCTTGGTGGTGGTACCTTCGATGTTTCTCTCCTTACCATTGAGGAGGGTATCTTCGAGGTCAAGTCTACCGCCGGTGACACCCACTTGGGTGGTGAGGACTTCGACAACCGTCTGGTCAACCACTTCGTAAATGAATTCAAAAGAAAACACAAGGTCAGCAAAATTTACTCTTCATTCTCATTCCTTCTGTCTTCAAAAACATTTCATGAGTTTTGGCGATTTTTGATGAGGTTGTCAAAACTTGACCTCATCCATCATAAATTCCCCATGAATCTAGAAGACCCACTCTGAATTACCCCACATCGCGCCCTTGCCTATGACCAAATCTTCAAGAACTTGTACTAACTCATTCTACAGAAGGATCTTAGCACCAACGCCCGCGCTCTGCGACGTCTCCGAACTGCTTGCGAGCGTGCCAAGCGAACCCTTTCTTCTTCCGCTCAGACCTCTATCGAGATCGACTCTCTCTTCGAGGGTATCGACTTCTACACCTCCATCACCCGTGCTCGTTTCGAGGAGCTCTGCCAGGATCTCTTCCGATCCACTATCCAGCCCGTCGACCGTGTCCTTACCGACGCTAAGATCGACAAGTCCCTTGTCCACGAGATCGTCCTCGTCGGTGGCTCCACCCGTATTCCCCGTGTCCAGAAGCTCATCACCGACTACTTCAACGGAAAGGAGCCCAACAAGTCCATCAACCCTGATGAGGCTGTTGCCTACGGTGCCGCCGTCCAGGCCGCGATTCTCTCCGGTGACACCTCCAGCAAGGCCACCAACGAGATTCTGCTTCTCGATGTTGCGCCTCTCTCTCTCGGTATCGAGACCGCTGGTGGTATGATGACCAAGCTTATCCCCCGCAACACCACTATCCCCACCAAGAAGTCCGAGGTCTTCTCCACCTTCTCCGACAACCAGCCTGGTGTTCTTATCCAGGTCTACGAGGGTGAGCGTCAGCGCACCAAGGACAACAACCTCATGGGCAAGTTCGAGCTCACTGGTATCCCCCCTGCCCCCCGTGGTGTTCCCCAGATCGAGGTCACCTTCGACCTTGATGCCAACGGTATCATGAACGTCTCCGCTGTCGAGAAGGGCACCGGCAAGTCCAACAAGATTGTCATTACCAATGACAAGGGCCGCCTTTCCAAGGAGGAGATTGAGCGTATGCTTAGCGACGCTGAGAAGTATAAGGAGGAGGACGAGGCCGAGGGCAAGCGCGTTGCTGCCAAGAATGGACTCGAATCCTATGCCTATTCACTTCGTAACACCCTTTCTGACCCCAAGGTCGAGGAGAAGATTGAGGCCAGCGACAAGGAGACTCTCACTGCCGAGATCGACAAGGTCGTCCAGTGGCTCGACGACAACCAGCAGGCTACTCGTGAGGAATATGAGGAGCACCAGAAGGAGCTTGAGAGCAAGGCCAACCCCATCATGATGAAGTTCTACGGAGCTGGTGGTGAGGGTGCTCCTGGTGGCATGCCCGGTGGTCCCGGCGGCTTCCCTGGTGCTGGCGGCCCTGGTGGTGCTCCCGGTGCTGGTGGTGACGATGGTCCCACCGTCGAGGAGGTCGACTAAATTCTTTGATACCCCAACAACATCGGTCTCGACTTCTAGAGTTGTCATGTGTCTAATGATACAATGCGCGGAGGCTAGGGGTCTCATGGGATGATATGATGAGATTAGATTTTCTGTTTTGTTTTTGCGACTTTTACGGTTATGAAAAAGCTCGGTGGTTTTGACCCAATGTATTTTAATGAATCGATGAATCAAGATATTCACAATAATTACTTTGCCTCTTGCCTTTGTGACATGCTCATCATTGCTTGTGACTGACACAGCACTGTCGCCTATGACAGCCCTGGTCACCAGAACCTTCAATTTCTTCATATTCTTCACAACTCATCAACTTCATGGCTAAGTTGGATATGATGTTATCTGGGCTCACGTGAATACGTCCAAGAAGGTTCTGAAGACGTATTTCGACATACGAAGTGGTATCATCATGTTGCAGACACCTATCTATCATAAGTATCATTGTTGTATTGACAACACGTTGTAGAGAAATCTCTGAATAATCTGGAAGTTTCGAACCACACTCTCAGGACAAGGTAGCAACCTCTGGCAGCCGCTCGAGGATAATTACAGATCTTGTTTGAAATATTGGGAGTTTTTCTATTAATACAAGAGCAAGTTGATCAATTTCGTGGCTCAATAGGCTCATTAAACACTGTCCCTTCCGGTACCTTCTCCTCTCTACTCTCCCAGACATCTTCGCTACTCGGTTTCCCGGGGCCGTACTTTGTGAACTCTTTCGCACGATAATAATCCCTGATAGCCTTCTCCCGCATCTCAGGAGAGTAACTCTTGGTACGCATGCAGAACCAGAAGTCATCCCAATGCTCACTGCATGACCTCATCTCACCGTAGCGATACACGGCATTGAATTGTCCACCCATCGAGTTGCATGCCCATGCTTGGTCGAAGGCCTGACGACAGGACATGTCTGTAGGGAGCAGGGCTTCGGAGAGGGCGTCGCGTGGAGGAATATCGGCGGGCGTAGGGGCGGATGGGCGTGGGGATTTCTTGAGAGAGAGCCATGATGGTATTTTGGAAGATGAGGAGGAGGTTTGTTGTTGTTGGTCTTCTGTTGTGGAGGGTTTGGCGTTCTTCTCAGCTTCAAATAGGTCGATAAACTTTTGGATTTCGGGATCGGTATTTGAGTTGGATGGGGCTGATGTTGAAGGATCTGAAGTTGAGGTTGTGTTTGTTGACGTGACAGGAGGCGTCTCCTTGACTGGCGTAGCTGACTTGCCCTCGCTGGGAGGCGTTGAAGACCATAGCCAACCCATTGCGACGCTTTATAAGTGGTAGATTCGACTGAATATCTCGTTCAAGTCTCGTGATGGTTGATGCAAAAAAGTTCGAAATCTGGTGGAGATGGAAGGGAAAGTATCGATGTCGCAAGGGAATGGCGCGTTTGAAGCCTGATTCTCAATGAATAGAGAATAGATTGTCCAATTGAAGTTATTGAAGTGATATAATCTGACTTGAGTCTTTGTGGAGCGCAGTTTGTTCTGGATATTGGAGATTTGGGTGATGAAATGCGACGCTGGGAGGGATGCTGAGGAAAAATAGATCTGCCGTATTCCCGAGGCGATGTGCTCAACAAGGGACTTTAGAGATATCATGTTATAATCATTCTACCTAGAATAAGATAACCGGGTTTCATATGTTTCTCGACCTAGCTACCAACTGTCTTGCGATGGGGGTTTAACGAAGACTAAACAATCACTCTCATAGTCGAGCTGGCATATGCAGAATTAAATAAAATTTTCCCTTAGCGAGCTTTGTGAGGTAATTGAAGCATCATCATGATCTCTCTATCGGATCATAAATTGCTTGGTGGGGTTGATCTTCACATGTAGGTAGGTAGGTATTCCTCGGGGCGCAAGAAGACTTCTGACATTAAATCAAGCTGCTAAAAATATTTAGTCTAAGATCCTCTAAATCTATCTTAAGTTTACCTAATGCTTTTTATCACCTAGGATCGAGGTCCTAAGTTTTATTGCATCCCCTTGGTATTTCAGCTGCTGGGCAAAAGGAAACAAATACTGCTTTTGAGGTATATGTATATATTCTTATCACAATAGTACAAGTAAATATTAGATTAATCCTAGGGAATTGTTAGACATACGACGTGGTTCATAGTAGCTCCTCATCTCAAGGCAATAGAGGCCCAGACTCAACTGCTATTCTCAGCTTATGACCTCATTGGAGAAAGCTAGCTGCAACGCGACAGCTCTAAGCTAGCCCTTCCTGCCAACAATTCTACCCTAGGTACTTAACTGTGATAAGGTTGAGGTTTAAAGAGGCTTCAGCCCCAACACACAAAGGCAAAGGGCAGTACTCATTGCCCTCTACCCTAATTAACAACATTGATCTCTTCACGATCTTGAGAATTTGACTTGTTGCAGTATGCGCCCTGTTGGGATCCAAGCATCATGATTCCAAGCCGAGGTCTTGCGACGGCGGCGCTTTTCGCAGCCCGCCGGCCCCTCACATCATCAAGATCCCTCGGATATTGCTTCGCAGCAGCTTCTCTTCGACATCGACCAGTTAGTCGTGCATGGGAGAGCACAGTCGTCAATCCAATTGCACTCGAAGAAGGGGCTGACAAGAGTGGTCATATCACTACACAATCCAATGAAGCCATTCTCTTTTTCGATAGTGAGTCTCCTTATAAACCAGCCATCGCCTGCTTTTCAGCTGACATGGAAGATATCTTTCCTCTCAAACTCAGCAGCGTTCTCATGCGTCCTTGGAAGTCAGATAATGACGTATCGGATCTACTCAGGCGATTCGAATCATCCTCTTTAGGCATTCTAGACCCCATTCGCCTTGTAAAGACAGCCATTCCAGAAGACCTACCAATAAAAGTGACCGAGATCTTACCACGGCTGAAGGATGGAGGGGCATATGTCAAATTCATGCATGACTCCAACATAGATCCTGTCGAGATTGAAGGTACACTTTGCCCTGTTGGAACTCACCTTACACATTTACTGACTCAGTTCATCTATCAGCTCAACTAGCAAGTCGACTGAAAGAAAAGCCCATAAAACCTTGGTTCTCCATCTTTCGTCCTGTCAACGCCCGTCTCGTGCAGGGCACGCCATGGTTAGAAGACTTGTACAGATACCCTACCAGCTTCATCAAAATCGAATTTGTTCCTCCAACTCCCGGTACCACCCCTGAAGAGCTCACCGAAGAGACGCTGTACTCTCTGTTCCGCAAATATGGAAAAATCGCAGACATTATACCACAGCCAACCGACTCAAAGGTCACGCCACGATATGCCCATGTCATGTTCCCTGTAACAAGAGACGCAATTATGGCTCGCAACTGTATGCATGGGTTCATTGTAAACGAGGTCTTGGGAGGTGGCAAGTATGGCACTAAGCTTCGCCTGTCCTTCGAGAAACGCGTCAAGGCTCATAGCGTTTGGAATTGGTTGACAAACCATCCACGTATTGTGATACCCGTCTTTGCTGCTCTTGTAGCTGGTCTTTCGGTTCTGATTTTCGACCCTATCCGGGAATTCTTCATCAAGCTTCATATTCAGCATTCTCTAGAGTTCAAGGATTCTCGAATTTACAAATGGTTCAAGAAACAGTCTGGCAACTTTGGCTTATCAACCAAACCCAAGGGAGGAGATGGCCTCGAGGAAGTCTGGAATCACCGACGAGATGCGATTGACAAAGTGCAAGGCTGGCTTGATGAAACATCTGACACATTCATCGTTGTTACTGGACCCAAGGGCTCGGGAAAGGTTGAGATGGTCATGGATCAAGCTTTGGAAGGACGAAAGAACGTGCTCAAGATCGACTGCAGACGCATTGTTGAGGCCAGGGGCGAAGCGGGCACTATCAAACGTCTTGCTACAGCCGTTGGCTATCGTCCTGTATTCTCATGGGCCAACAGCATGAGCAGTATGATCGATCTTGCTGTTCAGAGCACCACTGGCGTCAAAGCTGGTTTCTCGGAAACTCTCGAGTCTCAATTGACCAAGATCATGCAGACCACGACCGGTGCCCTCAAGGACGTTGCCGTTAGCTCGCGTCACAAAAAGGATAGCGACTACAAGTTGTCCGAGGATGCTTGGCTGGAAGCTCATCCTGAGCGTAGACCCGTTGTCGTCATCGATAACTTCCTTCACAAGGGCGAGGAAAACAGCATTATCTACGACAAGATAGCCGAATGGGCAGCGACTGTCGTGCAAAACAACGTCGCCCATGTTATTTTCCTCACCACCGACTCGGCCTACTCGAAACCCCTAGATAAAGCACTACCTGACCGACTCTTCCGTACTGTTTCCCTTGGTGATTTAGCGCCTGAGGTAGCAAAGAACTTTGTTCTTAGCCGGCTCAAGGATCAACTCGCCGCTGACGAGAAAGCACGAAAGGAGCAAGGAGATGAAGAAACTAAAAAATCACCTATCCCACGCCCAAACATGTTTGAGCTTGACCAGTGTATCGACACTCTTGGTGGCCGTCTCACAGATTTGGAGTTCCTCGCCCGGCGCCTACGAACAGGGCAATCTCCCAAACAAGCTATGGAAGAGATCGTTTCCGAGACAGCTACTGACATTGTTCGTATCTACCTTCTTGGCAAGTCTTCAGATATTGAGGACAAGAAGTTCTCTTCTCAACAGGCTTGGCATCTTATCAAGTCGCTGGCTCAAACCCCCAACCTACGCTATAACGAAGTCACGCTCTCCGCGCCATTCTCCTCTGCAGCACCCGCGGCTGCCTCAAATGCTGATGCTGCCATTGATAGCCTTGTCAGCGCTGAGCTCATCGCCATTAAGACGCACCAGGGCCGACCCATGACAATCACAGCTAGCAAGCCTCTGCACCAAGCTGCCTTTTCGGTCCTTCTACAGGACCGCGTCCTTAGAGCCAAGATGGACTATGATGTTCTCAACGATTCGTCCAAGGCCGAAGCTCGCTCAATCGAGAAGGTTGAAAACGAATTGGCTCTTCTGGGCAGCTTGCCTCGTCAGACAGCAGAGACAACAGGACGTATTAACTTCTTGCTCCGCAAGTTGGAAGATAGCCAAGCCAAGATCACGAAATGGGATAAGGAAATGACCACTTTGAAGAAGCTTCTTAGCGAGGAGTTTTAATCATGGTTTGCATATGCTTGGGAAGGATTATCTTGATTTATGATGACTCCTCTCTAACTATTGTCATACTATATCGGAATAAGAACATCTGAAATTTATTCAAGTCTACTAGAATTTTCTGAAGCTCAGAAAGGTGCTTATGAACAATACTGATCGTCTCACAATAGGACAGCAGTGAGCGGTATTGCATTTCAGATATGGTTACAAGAATCTTGCAGTAAAATTGAACTTTCATCTGTCATGCATGGTATACAACTAAACAAGCCCTTAACCGAACATAAATCATGAAGCCGGTCAATGGGCGTCTCCTTCAAGGCAAATCCGACATAATGAACCCCCGTATTCATGCTTTTTCTTCCAAGGACGCTCCCAGGTAAACAGTTGCTTAAAAAAAATACACTCGTCATCTATGTTCAAGCAAAGTGACAAAGTCCACCATTGACATCCCACAGCCTTCACTATGTTAATTACTCCTAAGCGATCATGGACATTTGTGATTGATCGGGTTCTGCTGGTTGAGCTGATATTTCACATCCTTGAGTGAAGAATATGCGAGAATCTGTATCGTAGTCGTTGGTTATACTGTAATAGTTTCCTGATCCACACAGTTAGTCACTCGGCCGCTGAAAAAGGGGGGAGCAAGTTGACATACCTCTGGGAACAAACCACATGCCTCCAGCGCTGAGTCGGAATGAAGCCTCGTTCACAGTGACAAGTACCTTTCCAGTATGTACAAAGAAGACCATGTGCATCTTTCGCGAGTTCTTTGGCCTCTTCTCAGACCCAGCAGGTAGATCAACAACACCCGCACCCATGAAAGGGGTGGTGAGTGTCTTGGCCATGCGGAAAGACACATTTTGAACAACACGGGTCTGAATAGCTTCACCTGATATAGCGACCCGATCCTCCATAACTTCGACTGGTTCTTCGTCCCCAGGAGGATTCGTCTCATGCTCAGGCTCCCACAAGATGACCTCAGCGTTGACAACACCAGGATTCAGCTCCCACTCTTCAGGCTCAACCACTTCAACTTCTCGCACAGGTTTGGATTTCGGCCTTCCGCGAGCTTTTGTCCTAGGCTTTGCAGGCGGCTCTTCTTGAGGCGCACGGATGATTTCTTTAATAGTTGACAGCACAAAGCGATCACGGCCGGAGACGTCCTTAAATTCCTCCTCCTCTTGAACCACCTTGTCGCCTGCCCACCAATTCAGTGGTCTGAATGAGTGTCTCCCAGATCTTGTCGTCTTGACTTCATCGGGGTTATGACGAACAGATACCAGACCGCGCTTCTTGGGCATCGGAGGTCTATGTTGAATCGCTGCAATTGATGTATCTCCAACATCGCCTGCGGTCTGTGTTTTAGGTTTTCGTCCAGGTCTCCCTCTGGGTTTTGACTCGGCTGCTGGCGCTGACTTGGCTGGTTTTGACGGCATCGAAGCTTCAGTTCGTGGTCTCTTGGCTTGTCTGGGGGATTCTTCAGGTTCAGGTTCAGGTTCGGGATCTGAGGCTTCGTTGTCTGGCTCTTCATGCTCCTCGGCCTCTTCTGGTTCCTCTGGCGCTGGTCGCTTCCGTGATTCGGGAGCAGCTGACTTCTTAGGTTGAACAGCGGTCTTCGGTTTCCGTCCCCTTCGGCCCTTGGCTGGCTCTTGGATCTCTTGAGGTTCCTCTTCAACAGGCTCCTCCTCCACGGGCTCTTCTTCGACTAGCTTGGCCTTCGCCGGTCTTCCTCGTTTCCCTGGCTTTCTGGGTTCTGGTTCTGCTCGTTGTGACTTGCCTTTGGCTGATGCTTTGCTGGTCTTGACAGGCTCCGGCTCAGCCTCCGACTCCTGTGCTGACTCGTGCTCTGGAGAATGTCTAGTCAGATCGTCTACCAATTCGAGAGACTTGTCGAGGAGGTCCATGTCATCTGCAACGTCGCCCTCTTCACTAGCTTCAGGCGCATCTTCCGTTTCATCGGCGTCCTCCTCCCCGTGAGTGCCGCCATTGACTCCATTCGCTGTAGCTTTCCCGCGCAAAGAGGGTTTTGCTCCAAAATCGATTTTCCGGGTCACAGTGGCGTCGCGATCGTTGGAGTAGGGTGTGCGGGTGGGCGAGGAGAGATGTTCGAGGTTCGGATTTCGTCGAGGGGAAGACATTAGTGTAGTCTTCACGGGCGATCGACTTCGAGGGATGGGATACTGCATGTTTCCCCTCAGTACAGTCTGGGGTCCTGGACCAGGAACTGGAATGGTGTCAGCCAATGCATCTTATGGTCGTTGCCCTTTGCGCTCGCACTTGTTTCAATGTCCATATCTTCACTGCCATCTTCGTCTTCATCGTCTCCGCTCTCGTATTGGTCGTTATTTAGCCCTTCATCCTCGTCATCGTATCTTTGATCAGATCCGGTTTCTTTTTCTGGAGAAGAAAGAAGGTCGTCCAAAGGTTGCATGCCATATTCATCGCGATGACCCGTGTCTATCAACTCGACACCAGTTTTGCTGCAGGAACAATTAGATCCTGAATAAACATAGGTAACGATAGACTTTTGCGCTTCAAACGCGCAATATGAACTTACCGACCACGCTCGCCGAGCTTGTAAATGGCCTGCGGTTCAGCAACTTCGCTACGCCTTGCGCCTCGAGGTGCCATTCTGTTTATTTTCCTCCTGAACGTATGCTATGTCTTCAGGTTTCGAGAAGGAGTCTCTTATCACGACGTCGAAATGTATGGGTGTGATATAATGAGGATTGGAAACAAAGACGCGACTAGTGACGCGGTTGTGAATGTTGTTTGGTGGTGACTGTTAAGCAGCGCGCCCAAGTAATTGGAATCGAGTGGTCCCCGCCTGGAGCTGGGGGGGTGTTAGAGGGTCACAGTTGATTTGACCAGTGAAATCTGGCATGGGCACAGTGGGCTTAGGCATCCTTCAGCATGATAGGTTATAATTTGCTGGGTCTTTTATATGCGGAGTTCATAGTGAGGGAAGAACTTTGCCGTAGATAAATTATTCATGTTTTATTGATCTATACTCAGTCAGGAGCTCAATCAGTCTGTTATGTTCATCTTTGAGGTGATTGACATGATACTTTCAGTTTGCCACTGCATGTGGCTTGACTTATCGTGGCGTTGTGTAAGTGCGTGCAGTGGCTTGTTTACTTGCTTTTAACGGGAATCCACGACAATTTTAGTGGACATAAGAAACCAAATATAACCCTGGATGATAGGAGGTGCAGTTCTGGGCCTGTTTTATTGCAGAGATTTGCGGTTGTTGTGGTAGTGATGATTATGCTGAGAGGTTGATGATGGAGAGATGATTTAGGCTGTTATTAATAAGGGAAAATATCTTCTTTATGCTTATAGATTAAGGCCACTTATTTAATTAGATCTTAAGGTTTAAGGTATTAGCTATATAACCTAATAGACTTAATATTAAGGTTATTATATTCTTTAGTATAGTATATAATGCCTTATCTTATAGTTATATTTAAAATACCTTATATTAACTTGATGTGTGGCTTTGGCATTACTTCTCTCTTGATATATAACTCTGGATTACTTGCGTAAACCGACTTTAATTGGTACTAGGTAGGCCATCAAGTTGCCAAAAATATTTAGACCAAGGTCTACTAAATCTATACTAAATTATGCTAAGTTTACCTAAGACTTTCTGTCACTTAGGATAGAGGTCCTAATATCTTCTTGATTTAGGTTGGCTGCTGTGGTGGTTCAAGTGCCTGTAGGCAGGTATAGTTCAAAGCTACTATATTAAAATATTGGGCTTAGGTGCTTAACGCGTCCAGACGCGTCTCCTAGAGCTCGTACCACTAACTTTCTCTGCACTTCAACTCCCATGACAACAACCAGAGGCATCGCAACGATCAATTGACGAATTGGTTCCCAGAATTCAACTTGAAACATAATCAACTAAACCTTTCACTACAAAATATCTCATAATGACAGATTCACCAGCCGAAGACGTCCCCGAGACAGTCACCCGCTCCTCAACAACTTATATCCCACCCTCAGTCCATGGCGAAGCCCTCCTCTCAGGCTCGTCATTCAACCACTTCTCCGCCATTCCCTCCTCTCTACTCCCCAGCGACCCTTCCGATCCCTCCTCAGCAACTCCATGCTGTCTCGGTGTCGACGAAGCTGGACGTGGCCCTGTTCTCGGCCCCATGGTCTACGGCGTCTTCTTCCTCCCCATAGATCTCTCTGACTCTCTACTTCGTGAGAAGCATCACTTTGACGATTCCAAGGTTCTTACACCTGCTGTTCGCTCAGACCTTATGCGCAAACTTTGCACACCTGGCTCGGATCTCCACGACTCTTGTGGCTGGGCAACGGCTTCGCTATCGGCGAGAGATATCGGCGCGAACATGTACCGACCTACGAATGCGTACAACCTCAATGCACAGGCTATGGACGCTACAGTCGATCTTATAAAAGCGGTGTATGCGCTTGGCGTAAATATTCAGGAGATTTACGTCGATACAATTGGCCAACCAGCAGCATATCAAGCAAAACTGCAGCGCGTGTTTCCCACAGCCAAAATCACGGTTGCGAAGAAGGCCGATAGTTTGTACGCCTGCGTCAGTGCTGCATCGGTATGCGCAAAGGTCACTCGCGATGCCGCGCTCGAAGTTCTCTTTGAAGCGAGGGCAGATGAAGACGAGAAGGATGGTGAGGGTATGGCATGGGGCTCAGGATACCCATCTGACGGACGCTGCGTTGGGTGGATGAAGGGCAACATGCACCCTGTATTCGGGTGGGGACCGGAGTGTCGGTTCAGCTGGGGGACAGCAAAGGATATGCTTGAGGCCAAGGGAAATGGTGTCAAGGTTGAGTGGCCACTTGAGGATGACGGCGAGACAAGTAGACTCACTGATTACTTCAACTCGGGAGACAAGGATAAGGAGTCCTCGGAGTTGGGCAATTGGTTTGGTACTTCGGCTGGCTTGGAAGCATTCTAGATACCCCTATAATCTACTTGGGAACGAATTTATTGAAACAGTCAATTCTGGATATCACTTGGGCGTGGATAGAACAAATTCTCTTTTATTTTTTACAGTAGACATTATATCCTGTTCGCTAATCATACTCGACAGGGGCCGGCGCCATTTCTCAGACTCATACACAACCCCTATACATTAAATGTCGTCAATGTCATCCTTCTCTGTGGAAGTCGTGTTGGCCTTCTTGCCCCGACTATCCAAAGTATCCATGCTAATGTTATCGCTGTCCTCGCGCGCAGGCATGCCAACAGCCTGACGTGCTGTATCGGAGTTGGCAATAAAGTCGCGGAGCTGCTGCTTCGCAATCTCGACACCCTGGGTCATAGCAGCATTGCCCATTGAGAGCATAGGACCGAGGAGGTTAAGTGTGTATGCAACATATGTACCTCCGGCGATGACCAGGATAAGAAGGCAAAGGAAGGGGTTTCGTAGAACTGCAACGCCTTGTTAGCCAGAGCACAAAGGCCAATCATAGTTGGATCAAACTTACCAGTCAATATCTCATTCCAGCCAAGTGCAAGAAGTAAACCATAAAAGTACCAAGGAACTTGAGCAACCCCACCAATGGCACCTCGCTTAGCTTCGACATAAACTCCATCAGCAGTCTTCTTGAATCGTACAACAAGATCCTGGCGCTTGCTCTCGCTGAGCACCGTCATCTCCTCCTCCAGGCTCTTGCCATCCTCTTCGTCGATACCTCCAATCGGTGTGAGGTCCTCCTCATCACTGGCCTGGACACCGTTGGGCTGAGGTCCAACGAAGCCTGGCAAGTCAGGAGGGCCATATGTCTCCGATAGTCGGAACCTTGAGAGAAGAGGAACAAGGGTGAGAGTAGACTCTCGCGCCTTGGTGTAAATACCCTCAATATCGTCACTGGGACGCCATATCCTGGGTACACCAGCCTCGTCATATCGGAACTTATCTTCAAAGTTCTCTCGAAGCTTCAGCAGAATATTGCCCTCCATAACCTCTTCCTCAATCTTTTCTCGGAGGGCGTTCCAGCTCTTTCGGCGCAATCGCCATGTGCCGATCTCAACCTCTTCCTGAGTAGCGTCGAAGCTCTTAGCTCGCTCGGCAAATCGAACCTCGGCTTCCTTGACAATGCCCGTGAAGACTTTCCATACTCTGTCCCAGAGATCCTTCTCAGAGTCAGGCTTCTCGCCGGTTTCGGGGGCACCACCGCCGGCTCGGCCGCTGCCCAACTTGTTGAACTCGAGACCAACGGCATCGCCAAGTCGAGATCTGACCCAGCGCTCGACACGGGTCGCAAGTCGTCGCATTTCTTCTTTTCGTAGTTTAGCGCTCTCTTCATCAAGCTCCTTCTCAAAGAGCTTGAGCTGCGATTCGAAGTTAGTCCACGAGACACCTTCGATGAGCAAGCTCTGAGCCTCAACACCAAAGATGTCCAATGTCTTTCGCTTTTCGTTGGCAACAATTTCAGCAAATTCATAGCTACCACCAGCCTTTTGCCCAGCCTTCACCTTATTGGCAACAGCCTCGCCAAAAGCTGTGACACCGGCCTTGTGGGCAGCGGCCAATTGACCCTGGTAGAGTGCCTTCAGGCGAGCATCAATCTTGCCTTCGAGCTCGTGTCGCTTGCGGGCGTAGACCCCCTTATGGTATCGGCTTGCCTGCACTTCGAAAGCCTTGATGCACTTCTGGCGAGCATCGTTACCAGCCAGGCCAAGATCGGGCAGAACAGTTGGGACACCGAGCTTGGAAGCTTCGCTCTGCTTCTCCTCAAGGGGCGTGACTACGACGTCAAAGTCAATCAGAACTTCTCGAGAAATCTCGTCGCAACGGAACTGAGCCAGAAGCTCCTGTTGAGTAGGCAGATCCAGGTCCTTGTTGTTCACAATCTGGTCCCAAATGCCCTCAGCATAAACAGAGAAACCATCGGCAGGAATTCGTCTGTGATACTCGGGGAGGAAGAGACCACCCTCGAGCTCTTGGTCACCGTGCAGACCAGGTTTGCCGTGTCGGTGTCCAGCGGTGAACCGCGATCCAAGCTTCTGGACCTCCTCGGTGAACTTATCAGCCTGAAGGATCTTGTGAGGCAGGGCGGCGAAGCCAAAGTCGAAGTAGTCCTCGATGCGCGAACCCTCGAGCCCCTGAGGCTTGGAGATGGACGACCAAATTTTAGTCAGGTCCTGAATCAGGGTGGTTCGGAGGTTGCCGAGGGGTGTAGTGCCAAGATGGTCGCGAATGACGAAGAAGAGTAGAGATCTAGGGGTTGACCTAGGTAGAGTTAGTAATCGTGCAAGCATGGGTTACTGTAGAGCTTGGCTTACTGCTTGTCCTTGAGGAACAGCTGCAGGTTGACCTCAAAAACGGTCTTGAGAAGTCCCATGTTCGCACCCTGGTACAAACCAACTTGGTGCTCCCAAATATTGACGATCAAGACCTCACTGGTCGCCAGCGCAAACAGGGCACTTTTGCGCTCAAAATCCTGGTCCTCACCGCGCTCTCGACCATCGGTACCCTCAACATCCATGACAAGGATGTTGTCGGACATCTTTGTGCCTGCGCTCGTCTCGCGCTTGTTCTTAGACATCCAGATACCCTTCGTGGTTTGTCGACGCTCGGTTTCTGACATGACGGAAAAGTCGGTGCCGAAGAGGTTGTTTAGGAGGGTTGACTTTCCGGTCGACTGGGAGCCGAAGACGGAGATAAGATGGTAATTGAAGCCAGAGGCAGCAACATCGGTAACGTTGAGATACTCATTGAGGTGGGTGCTGAAGTGTAGTAGGGTTAGTTAGTACTGTAGACATCATGACGGACAAAGTGGCGGGGAACAACTCGGCAGCTGTACAGTACATACTTGAACTCCTTATCCTCGTCAATTACCTGGACGCCGTGCTCATAGCTTCCAGCCCCCGGCGCCTCGCCGACGGCAGAGAAATGGCCGTTCATGGTATGCGATTGGTATATATCAAGGAGAAATGTAGTAGACGTAAGTAGGTGTAGGTAGAGGTGGTTTATTCGACGGCTGGGGCGTGCATCCGTGGATAAAGTACGAGTGGCGACCCTCGATATGATGAGCTTATGTTATCGTGAGAATATATGCTGAAGGAAGTGTCCCTTTTTTAATTTGTACAGAGGGAAAAGGAGTCAGAAACAGAATCGAGAGTTGTTGGGGCAAATAACTAGAGCAGTCGGACGACCAAAAAGTTGTGACCACCTGGACAGAGACAAGGAAGGACAGGATAGATCCTTGTGACGACGAATGATGGGGTTGTGAGGTAGGTACGTACTTATTTGCTGAACGAACCTCTCTCCCCTACTTGAGATTCAACGGTCCGAAGGCGGCTTAGCAGTTGAGGTCCCACTGAAGCACCTCCCTATCACTCCTTATATGCAGGTGCTCGACGGTAATTACCTAGCCATACCCCTGCCACATGTTTATTTCTGTGATTCGGTGTCAAAAAAGCGGTCACATTGTACTGCAGCAGCTGCCCTAGGACACGCATACAACTTGGGTAGGTGGCCAAGACATGTAATCAGCTGCGCTCTGCTAATAAGAACCTACTACTGCTTACTCATGAGATTGATTCTATAGCGTGGTGCTGGCGGGATCGGCCCGGGTGCCACAACGGATCAAGTTATGAAGCTTGAATGATGTTGCTCTCAACCAATCAGAGGCGTCTCGCTTGAAGGATGTATGTAACACCCCGCCGAGGGGCATCGAGGGGAAGTTGATAATGATATGAGCTTGAATACCTAGATAAAAGCAACTACAATCCATAACCTCCAATATTGCAGCTTTGAACCTCTATAATTTTAGGTCTAAAGAAAGCAAAATGTTGATCAAGGAGTCTCACGTCGATGTTCCGACCTCTGCCAATGGCAAGGAGGGTACTATGCGTATGTCCAGCTCAACTCTCATGATATGTGATGTGAGAATCTTACACTGATGACTAGGCATCTTTGTCTTTCATCCCACTATTCCTGGATATCCTAATGCGCAAGTATCCTAAATCCTCTTGCTCTGCGTCATTCTGACCTTCATTCAGACGCTTCCCTGGTGTGAGTCTTTTCAGCGAGATCTACCAAGGTAAGTCTTCACATTATAATCACATCAATATCACAGCAAGCTCACTCTACTTCCCCAGTCACTGGCCCTGTTGCCCGCTTCGCTCGTCAGATCGCTGGTCAAGGCTACATCGTCGCTGCACCTTCATCTTACCATGACTTCACCGGCCCTGAACCCCTCAAGTACGACGCCGAGGACACTGATCGTGGCAACAAGTTCAAGATCGAAAAGGTATTCACTCAACAACTAGCACTGCTTACTTGGACTCACTCTAACTGACTGTTATAGACCCTCGAGTCCTATGATGCCGACTCATACGCCACCGTCGATTACCTCCTCTCACTTCCCACCTGCACAGGCCGTATTGGAGCTACAGGCATGTGTCTAGGTGGCCATCTGGCCGTTCGCGCTGCTGTAAGTCTTTCACCTAATATTTCCTCTTCATATCACTCAACAGCTCGACACAGCTTGACCCTCGCATCTCGGCTTGCGTTGCCTACTTCGCAACCGATATTCACTCCCGCACACTCGGCCCTTATGATTCACCCAACACTTCATCAACCGCTCCTCCCAACAGCAACCACACCATCGATCTCTTCAATAAGTTCAAGGGAGAGGTTGCCATGATATTTGGTGTAAAAGACACACATGTCCCTGATGCTGGTCGCGATCTAATCCGTGCCAAGCTTCGCGAAGCTGGTGTCCCTACTAGCTTCTATGAGTTTGCGTGGGCTCAGCACGCCTTCATCCGTGACGAGCTAAGCAAGGGACGTTATGATCCTGCCATCACCAAGGTCTGCTTCGAAGTTCTGCTAGAACTCTTCGGTCGTGTTCTCAAGACGGAGTTGGGGGCAAAGGACAACGATGTCCCACCTCCAGAGCACGTTTGCTAAATTAGTAGCCTTCGCAAATGCCAAGTTCCTTGAAACAGCAATTATCCTCAAAATATTTGATTGAAGTGTAATAATAATCTAGATTCTTTACTTCGTGAATATTGAGAGCTGCTGCTCTGCAGTTCCTGGCTGGGTTTCATAAACCGATACATCCGCCCAGTCTTTTTATACGGATGACCCAATCTGATTTCTAAGAAAGGAGATGACTGTTTTAGTCTCTCGAATAACCCGAATACCAACATAGAAAAATTCAATTCCGTCCCAAACAACCTCCCCAATATTACTAATATCAATACACACTAATCAGCCGTTACAGTTCGCCTGTCTCACTTCCAGGTCCACTAGCGCTGGGGAGCGGGTGGTTGTCCCTGAGGCGGTCCCTGACCAGGCCTTTGTAGAGGGTGGGCGACATTATACTGGTTGCTGGAGCCGCCATATGGCTGATAGCCTTGAGAACCCTGTGAAGGGCCGGCAGAGAGATTAGAATGGTAAGGTGTTGGGCCCATGCCAGCCTCAGCCTCTTCATCAAAGGGGCCACGGTGAGCGGAGCGAGGGCTTGCTTGCGTCAACGTGATGCTAGCACGAGGAGCCGTCTCAAGAGAAAGTGAGGGAATAGCCTCACCCGCCTTGCGGCGACCCCGAGTGCTCTCACGCTTGAGATCAGTGCGCAAATGCTCGATATCGCGGTTGCGGTTGACTTCATCATCGTGAGAGCCCAGGGTGTGGTTGTCACTGTTATCCCAGACACCAAGGCCGGCGGCAGGGGGGCGCGAGTTGAAGCCTTCAGCGGCCTGGGCCTGACTCTCTTCAGTGTTCTCCTGCTTCGAGGTTGGGACCAGGCGAGCTTCATCAGCAGCCTTAGCAGCCTCATCACGGCTGTTCTTGGCGAACTCATCGGTAACAGTAACAGAGTAAGAGGGGTTTGTCGGTCCGCCAAGAGGCTCGCCGCCGCCACCAGGAGCAATAAGAGGCACCTTCTTCAGAGCCAGGGCAAGTGCACACATGAACTTAGAACGGCGGCTGGCGCGGACGGAATCGTTGTGCCAGTTGGACTTGTGAGCGATGGTGACATAGAGCAAAAGCTTGTCGAGGTTACCGACACCGCCAACGCTAATGCTAAGATCAGGCTGGAAGTCACGAGCGTTCTCGGGCTGTCGAACGAACTTCTCCATCTCGAGGCGGAGAAGTTCAATGTCCTCGAATGAGGTATCGAAAGAAACGTTGACTTCGACAGTTTCGTGCATGGCCTTGCTACGAGAAATATTCTCGATCCAGATGTTGTTGAGTTGAATGTTGGGCACTTGAACTGTTTGCATGGTGTCGAGTCGGTGGAAAACAGAGTAGAGGAGGGAGATCTTGTTGACAACCATCCTGGTGCCACTGATGTCGACACGATCACCGACATCGTAGGGGTGCTTGACGAAAAGGAAGATACAAGAACCGAGGAATTCCTGGGCAGTAACCGCGAAGATGAAAGACAGAGAAAGCAGGGTAGTTCCGGCAGTGGTGAGAGTGGTAATGAAGCTACTCTGGAAGAAAGCAACTGAGGGAATTGTTAGTGAAATTCAAAACACACATATGAGGTGAGACTTACGGAAAACGAAAACAACGACCAACAGGACAACGACAAGAAGAATCTTATCAAAAGCCTGAAGAGCCTGACCAATATCCTTCATTCCTTCGGCGATCGCCTTTCTCTCGGTGCCAATTTCGACAACCTTTCGGACCATCTCATCGAGACTAATATCACCATTGTCGTCACCGTCGATCATAAAGAATGATTCCTCAGCTTCTTCCTTGTAAGCAGGTCCAAGAACCTCCTGGAAGTCATCCAGAACAAGTGAGTTGTGACCCTCGACAACGTAAGACATCCATATACGTCGACCCATTGCCTCAGATGACTTAGTCTTCTCAAGAGCTTCGATGACGATGGAGTGAGCGGAGTTGGGGTTGAAAACCTGTCGGCCAGCGATCTCAGAGGCAAGGTTGCCAAAAACGGAGGTAACCTTGTCTCCGATCTTGCCAACCTCTCCAATGAGCTTCATGGGGGTGGCAGAGCCGTTGCGCTTGTGTCCCTTCTTACCACGGAGCATCACCTCAATGCTATCATTAATGATGGCATCCTCATCAGCGAACTCGTGACAATGGAGAGGGAAGAGGGTTCGGGAGGCATCAAAAAGAAGCCCGAGCAAGTGAACCTCACGCTTGGACTCCCTGATACGGTTGGCAAACGATCGCTGATGGTAGGAGATACCGATCAGCTGGACAATCGCTTTTTCGCCAAGGAACACAGCCGAAGAAACGAAAAGAGCACCAAGGACACGGCCCATAGTGCGGACCCATGGGACGTAGTTCTGGCCTCTATCTTCCTCCATCCAGAGGTTCTTGAAAGTGACATAAGAAGCCAAGGCCCAGAAGAAGAAGGAGAAGGGCAGGATAAGGTTTCCGAGGACAGTTGCGTACTTGCGGGTACCCTTGCTGACGACGCCAGTAAAGAACATGAAGAGCGAGGGTAAGAACCAAGCAACAACCTTGGCGATCCAGCATGAGAGCCACATGATGAGAACCCAGAGGAAGATTTTGAAGAGCGGAGGGCCATCATCGCCAGCCCTATCACCATCTCCGTTCCATTTGCCGACAGGAATGCCATCCTTCTTGCCAATAGCGGCGAGGACAATCAGAGGAATGGCCAAGAGAAGACCGACAGGGACGACGTATACAAGGTATCTGGTGACAACAGAGAAGCCGATGATTTTGTAGTAGAGTCTACCCATTGGGTTCAATGTGGTTTCCTCTCCTCCGGTACCGCTACGAGAGAGGCCATCGCCCATTCTCCTTCGACGGCCGCGGTGACCTTGACCGGTGAGTTTTTCGTCCTCGGTGGGAGAGTTGCTATCCATGGTAGAGGGTTGAGGCATGTCGGCCTTCCTCATACCACTCCGGGCAGAGGCATTGCTCTTGACCGGCGTGAGCTGAATACCGTCGCCCATTTCGTTATTACTGTTGCTACCACCAAGGGGAACGAAGCCTGTGTGAGAGTGACGCGAATTGCGGGGAGATAAAGAAACGTGGCGATTAACCATTCTCGTGTGTAGTTATATATCAAACTCCAACCAGGGAGTCGAAATTGCGGGAGTATTCGATGTGGTGGCCCGAATACTTCGAGTTGAGGTGATCGACCCGTTGGCGTGAGTCGAGGCCGATGATGAAACCGATAGGCGTTTGAAGTTTGGAGGTTGGGCACTGCTAGCAGGATATGAGACGGTGGTAGGATATCAAATCCTTAGCCGCAATGATCTGCTTACGCTCGTAGGGCGTCTAGGAATCAGGTAGGAATGGGGGTGATTATCTTTCTGCTGAAGACTCGCTCCAAGCTGGATATGCTGGCTCAATGCTGTGTTGTAATGCCGATGATGTAGTAGATTCAAGGAAATAAATGCAGACGAAACGCTACAACGATCCCATATGATTCTCCTCCTCTTTTTTGCAGGTATAGGACAAAGAGCGAAGGTGATCTGCCGTCTTCTCCAGCGAAGACGAACAAGAACAAGTTGGTGGTTATTGGTGCTACCTGGGATGAAGTGAGGAAAATAGAGAGAGAGATCAAACCTAGGAGCCAGGAAACAAACAAAAGATGGGAAGCGATCAAAAGAAGGGCAAGCCTAGGCCGGGGGTGGGAGGGCTGTGGTTATAATAGGGACTGGGAACGAGTGTCGGTGGAGAAATGATGAAGAGGAAGAAGAGAGAGAAATGGAACGACTAGAAAGAGAGGTTGAAGTCAATCATTGACGAACGAGGTTTCGGGGATCATGGATTGGGTGGGTGTTCCTTGTTCCTTCCCTGTCGGACTTGGCTCTTGCTCAAGCTCGTGTGAGTGCGAGATGTTTGAAAACTACACTGTGACATCCACTATCATGGTGTGCTTTTCCTTTTTTTTTTTCTTATGTACCAGGCTAGGCCAGGTTCTGTTGCTATTTGAGGTTTGTCCGCCTTGCCATCCAAGCACAATCCTAGAAATACCAAGCCGGGACTCAGATACCGTCAGCAACAAAAGGGGTCCCCGATTGTTTTTTTTTTCCCACTCACGGGCGGGTCATGGCTCTGTAGAAGGGGCCGTGAGTCCACCAGCAGCGCTTTTTCAGTCATGGCGAAAAGCCAACCATCCAGTCAAGTTTTTCTCTCTATGGACCAAGTCCAATTGGGTCCTTAGGGCCCTCAGGGCTCCCCTCTGGCTGGATCATGAGCCCTACCAGCTGAAAAAGGATCCGCGACAGGGTCCCCAGACACTGGGGACCTCTGCAAGTTTTTCTCTTTCACTTTTTTCCTTTCATCTGCTGTATGCCGGGCTTCAGGGGCACCCGGCCCCCCAAATGTCGGCGTTCATCCAGTAATATTTCAAAATGGCAGCGGTTCTCAACACCAGGCCAGGGGGAGGCGCCGCCCCCCGGCAGCCACAAACAACCATTGACAGGCTGGTCTCAGATACCCCTTTGTTTCACGTCTCCCAATCGGGCTGGGGTGCTACGCGGCCGAAAACTCAACGCATACGCGAAATGCTGTACAGTCTAGACAGTGCAGCCTTTTGTTATGACAAGAAATATGTAGGATTCAACCAAGGATGAGACGTGGGCTTATACAAACGTGATTTTGGCAGGCAAATGCATGACATTTCACAGCTTTGACAATCAAAGTCTGTGTATGTCTCGGTTTGCACGTCTAAAACACCCGACCACCAACAGGCCATCCGTTTACACCGGAAGACGAATATCTTTACCATGATCAGAAGACACATACCCAAGCAAGGGAAGAAACATAATAAAAACCGGGGACCAGAGGCGATTCTCGATACGAGAGATCAGTCAATCATCGATGCAAAGCACCAAAAGTTAACATCTAACCGTATCTTCTCCATATTTATTCCTATCCACCAAGAAAGCTTCAAGCTCTCGAGGCGTCCTTTCATGGCAAAGATTTACACCAGAGATCTCAAGGGGTCCATATACCGATCCCACATCGGGAGCTGACGTTTTGACGCCAGCAACTGTCACAGTGAAACACGGTACGAGTTCTCCCTGATCAGTGATGGTTCGAATGTTGTTGAAAGAGTCGGCATGCTGCACATGGCGAGAATCATTACGAAAAGTTCTTATTCGATGTTCGACTTACAAAGGGTCGATGGCGGCTCAACAAGTTTGTAGGCTAACGGTTAGCCTCTCGTGCCTCCTTTTCGTGTTATGTATTGATCCCCGACTAGCACACCTTTGGATAACTGACGCGCAAAAACCAACCACTTTTCTTTTCGTCATTCCCGGGAATTCTAGCGTCTACGCCACCAGAGAATGAGGGTGTTGTTCAAATTGAAAGCCGCCAACTGCCGCAGCGCTCCGCCGTTGGTATTTTTAGACGAAGCTTTGTGTAATCTGATTAAACATCCCGACGTTGATGCTGAAGAGCATGCTGAAGATGCTTTCTATGACGCTGCTTATGGATATCTCATGATGGCCACTTCTTCTTCTACTCCATGATGCATCTTCGGCTCACAGCCACCATACCAAGACTTATTTCCTGTTCCAAGCCCCTCTCATCTTGCCACTGGTTCAGAAGAACAAAACGAACCATGATATTTACCCCTGCAGACACGAAGTGACCTCAAGTCATGGTATCCCGCATTAGCCTGTGTCAACGTGTCAGAATAAGGGTGACGGCAAGAAAAAAAACGCTCGCTAGTCCACGCCTTAACCTCCATCCACTGTGATGGAAGCCAAAGTCAAATTTCAAAAAAGTCCAGACCGTAAATTGTTTTTCTTTTTTAGGTTTCATCGTGGATTGAAATGGTAGAGTTTGCGGATATATGAAACGAGTTGAGGAAACGCTGATATTAATTGAGTCCCCCTATTTTTCTCGCAAGGCGACATTAAATCCGGTTCATCTCCCGGTGCCAAGATTGTGTCTTTGCTATAAGTTGATGGAGTGTAACCCTACCTATACTGACACTAGGAGCTGGGACGACGTTGAAACTGGAACCTGAGAGGACCGACAGTTTGGGTCATCACTCGGCTTATTCCACCAACCGCATTTCCTTTGTTACCCTTTCCACTTCAACTTACTATTATAATATTCTAATATTATTATTCATCTTCAGCGTTCTTTCTCACAGTTGCTAATCTGCTGGACCCTTCATGTCTCACTCCTCACCCACTGTGCCCATCCACCTTTGACAACGCAATGTCGATCCCATTATTCACGAGGAATCCACGTAGGTTGATCAGCAGTCTCCGCTTCAACCAGCAACAACAAGAAAATGCAACGTGATCTGATCGATCAGACATCCCCGGAAAAGCTTGGCCGTGCGCTTGCTCTACTGTAGAAACGCCCAAAGACTTCTCACTCCCCAGTTCGTATCGTCGGGTATCGTAAACGAGAAGAAGCTACACAGTATGTGCGTCACTCACTAAGCGCGCGCAAACATCATGACGTTGGATGAGAACTTACTTGTATGGAGAATCGGTGTGTCTCCTCGATTAGACGCCCATGTCGGCCTCGGCATTATCGTTCTCACTTCCTAATTCAGTTCTGTCACTGAGCATCAACGCCTTTTGGGCATTTACATACCTCTTTTCAACCCATCCTAATGTTGATCAAGTGGAGATGGTGATCATCTCCCGAGGCCCCGAATGAGAATGACGGAATTCCCACCTTGGGCCAAGACAAGCTCAGTTGAGAAGCCCGCTTCACTTTCCACTATCACGACGTCACTCACATCGAACTAAAGAGCTCGGCGAATTTCAGCATCGGGTTTTGATGAATAACGATCAGAGACGTAAATTGCACAAACGACGTAGACCGTTATCATGCAATAACTAGTCTCCTCCTTACGTCACTTGACTAGAAACTAATACACTCATTTCTCCTCTTTCGTGGGGTGTTCATCTCCTTTAGTTAAAGGCAAGGCCCAATTCCATTTCGCTTGCTACTTTCTCGTGCAGGGTATCATAAGAGTACAGTACAGACAAAATCTCCAAATCAAGTCTCCCATAAACAAACGCCAAATGTCATGATATCACAATCTCCACCACCAACCTCATCGTGTTGCCTGAACTCCTGACGTAAGTCCAATTGTATCCTTCAATTCAACTTTTGCCTTGTCGTTTTCATAGCCAAAGTCACTGCTGTGATTATCCTCGGGTTCGCCAACTGTGTCGAACTGATACAGAGGCTCCAGTCTTGCTTCTCGTTGGAACAAAATCCATCGTCTGATCCACCAGGGAAGCACTTTCGTAACTTGATATCTCATAAAGACACGAGTGGGTACTGCAAAGATGTAATCCAGCTCCTCGAGTGTCCGCTGCTTTGTTTCTGGTAGCAGCAAGAAAATCATAACCAACGCAACAATGTTGAAGCCTGCATACATCCCAAAAGCACCAATGGCATGTAGTCTAGCCAACATCAGTGGGAAAGTAATAGACAACACTGCCGCCCAGAAAAGGCACGTTGCCACAGCCCACGACATGCCCACCTCACGATGCGACAGAGGAAACACTTCAGCCGAGTAGGTAAAGGGCACAGGTCCCTCGCCAGGTGAGTAAAAGGCCGCGAAAAGATAGACGAAAAACGCAACCAAAGCCATGTGAGCTCCGCCTGTGCCTGGGATCAAAGTGCATAGACCTGCTGCAAGCAGTGTCCATGCCATCTGAGGAAAAGTGAAGAGGAGCAGAGATCGTCGACCAAAGGTATCTATCGTCCATATTGCAGGCCAGGCAAAGACAAAGTTAACCAGTCCAAAACCCATCGATGCCAGCAGAGCTTGATTATCGTCGGCACCTGCATCCCGGAACACACTTGTCGAGTAGAATGCGATGATGTTGATCCCACACATCTGCTGGGCAATCATAACGACGAATGAGGCTACAGTAGCACGGCGCACGCGAGGAATGGTGAAAAGTTCGATAAAACGTTTGGCATAGTGTGCCTCGCCAATAAAGTCCAGTTCGACCTCGAGTTGCGCATGGATATAGTATAGATCGCGAGCGGCCTGGATCGGGTGGTTTCGTAGTCGTAACAGGGATTTCATCGCATCTTGGTAACGATTCTTCTTCATGTACCAACGCGGCGATTCCGGGCAAAAGTAAATCAAGCACATCAAGGGTACAGCTGGGATGAACGCTGAGCCTAATTGGAATCTCCAGGCGTTATGGCCGATTTTCGTAACAGCGACGTTCGCACACGTTCCTAGGAAGATACCGAAAGCCGTCCACATCTGCCAACTCATGACAAAGGCTCCTCGAATCGGGGCGGGCGAGTTTTCTGCGGCAAAGATGGGTACTGTATCACATGTCAGCTTCGAGGTCCCCAGCAACATACGCGTGGTTCAGGGGCTTAGAAACAAACTTACCTGTTGAAGCCTTGGTACCCATTCCAATACCAAGTAATACACGACACGCGAAAAGCTGTCTCCAGCTGTTACAGAAAGCGCTTCCAATGACGGGCCAGAGACAAAAGTTGGCCGAGAAGAATATCGTGCCGCGACGACCCCAACGGGAATTCAGGGGATCCGAAAGCCAACATCCAAACAGAGCTGTTCCGATGTAAGGAGCAGAGTTGACGAGACCGACGAGGAGCTTGTCGTGTATACTTTCGCTGCCGATATCGAAAGCATAAGGGAACTCCAAGTTAGCTCCATTCGAACCTGTTTGGTCCCATCCTTGTACGGCGGCGCCGATGGAACATGTCGCAACGGTCAAGTACAGAACAAAAGGGACTCGCCACTTGTGGAGGATTTCGTCTCTGAGCGCCTGTATCTCTGTGTCGTCAAGCTTTTCGTCTCCGTCAATATCCTCATAGCCAGTAGGGTCCTGCGCTACTAGAGCGCCCTTGCGAATGAGGGGGCGGTACTGTTCTAGTTCCTTTTTTCGACAAAAGTCATCAACATCAGCTAGAAGTCTTGCTCGTGGAAGACCCCAGAGAGGGTTCTTGATTCTTGAGTCATGTTAGTCATGAACAACTGAGTGGGCGTGCCGAGGTTGAGTGAGCGTACTTGGCTTCAATGTTTGCATGAAGGTTGACATAAGCCTCTGACGGACGCCGTGCATGTTCTATCATGGAACTGGAAGGATATTCATTGGTGGTCCTTGACAGACTGAGAGTACTGATCAGTATATGGATCGACAATAGGTTAGCAAGGGTAGAATATACCGTTCTATGTCGTCTTCGCCGCGATTCGGCGCCATCTTGTGTTGTAGAAGGCCAGTGACTGGTAACGTGAGAGTGAGTGACTGGGGGCGGCGGGTTGAGAGTAAGATGAGGTTTGATCGGAGAAACGGGCGATTGCCCGATTGAGAAAAGACAACACCAATAGTAATGTTGTAGTTAACAAGTCTTGGGTGAGTTGCTTAATAATAAGACGATGCGCGGTTATACAGAGACAGTCGAGTCGAATTGAGCCAAGTTGATTGATGAGTCCTGTCAAACGTTTCTAGCGGGTGTCGTCGGTCGATCGCTTCAAGATGTGGGGTTGGAAGCTGGGGAGATGAGAAGAATGAGGCACAGTCAACGCCAAAGCCGAGGAAAAGAGAGTGATCGATGACTGTTTAGTTGTCGCAGTGATTGGGGAGATTAGACGTGAGATGATGATAAATAATACATATGAATCAATCGCGCAGTTGACTTGAATGATTTGTCGTGGATTTGGTTAGAGAGTTTGGAGGAGGCAAAGTTGATGAGTTGAGTCGAAGGATCCAGGCCGTTGGTTTGATTAGCCTAGTTGAGTCGAGTCGAGCATCGAGGCGAGTCTGGGGTGAGACGACGAGACTTGGTCCGGGCACTAAACTTACTGTAGTAACTGGATCTAAGACTATAATGGCAGCTTCTTGAATAGTGACGGGGATAGTGCACTAAGAGTGGCGGTACTCATCTGTATTACATCGAATCTCAAGTCTACAAAAGAAAAGGATCATAGAAATGTTTCGTTCAAGGGATTTACGAGAAAGAGGCTGCACTTTATTCGGGCTTCGACCGGTGACCCAAGAACAAGGACAAGAACAAGACCAAGATGGGGAAGACAGGGTAAAGGACAGGGTCTGAACGACAAGGGTCTTGACTTCGGTTCGTTATTTGCATGGGTTATCAACTTCCCAAGACTTCTCTTTGGGACCAAACAACTTGGCAGTTTGTTACAATCTTAATGTTGACTTGGCAAGATATTTGTGCATGTTGAATTTGATCTCCTTCTCATCTCTTCTTCTGGCAGAGAGTCTGTTAGCCCATGATTACCTCATGTTAGATACAGCATTGCATATCCTCGTCTTCATATCTTAAACAAAGGGACATACCGAGCTTTAGCTGGTCTGTCTTTGTCTTATTGACCTTGACTTCCGGTAACTTTGTACAACGCTGAACTGCCATCCAACAAGATACTCTGAGAACCTAAAGTCAACATGTCCAATATAAACTCTTAGGTTGACCCAGTACAGTGCATACCTTGAAAGAGCATCTTCAGACAAGGCCCCCTTGTCTCGGTTCCATCGTCACAATCCAAACTGTCTGACATCCCTCCATCTTTCAGCCTCTGTGCCGCCTCTCTGCAACCCTACTCAACATGCCGAACTTTTGTTCCGAGAGACAAGTCAGAGTCAAATAGCATGTTACTGTAACCAACACCTATAATCATAAGGCACCATGCATGTCTCATGATCAAACCCAAAATGACAACTTAAAAGTTAGGAGTGTTTTTGGGTTTTTTTCATTATCCAAGACAATGGAAATCAAGGATTCTATAATTTCCCGGGCCGACTGTCTATAGCAGTCATTGATCTGCGCAATCACACATCTCGAATCCTCCAGATGCAAGAGGAGTAGGGAATACTACTCGGTTCTGTCGTGAAGGATTCCTTGGGTCTTGGGAACAGCATGGATCTACATCGCATTGCTTATTCGGTTAACCGTTTTGGCTTATCCGTTCTTACACTCCGAACCGGCTCCCACTAAAGTATAACGTTTGAGGGTAACACGTGATGCTACATGTAATCCAACGGTCCGTTATCATTGTTCATTGTCTACTCCAAAGACTGATTTGAACAATACCATTGAATAAAATGACTTTTCGTCTCAAGTTCCCAATTACCCCGGAATTTCAAAACTGACTTCATTTGCGACTCTCTTGGGCTGCTTGGCTTCTTCTTCAGCTCAAGGCAGCAGAATTCCCTGCATCATGAGTGGACGTCCCCAGGGTAGCCTCATCTCCACCAACACCACAGACTCTTATCTCGATACCCTTTCTCTCTCGCATTTTCCCCAGAGAATCCTAGCTCATCTCCCTAACTACAATATCCGATATGCCCTTGTGCGATCCCCAGATTCCCCGTGGTTTCTGAGATCCCTCCGCTCGTAAATCTGTCCAATTGTGAGATCGTAACATCAACTATCCACACCCACCAGAAACGGCTCTCACATGTATCTAGGGAACACCACTAGAGTAAGGTAATGCAATAGATATCGTGTAACATGCTTACACATTCTCGGAGTCGCCGATGCGATTTCATCGCCTTTGTCTCAATTAGGATGGTGAGCCTCCGAAAGATCCGAATGTTATATACCAAACTAGGCTCTCGTAAATATTCAGTGACACCATCTTACATTATGTGTGCCTAGAATGAACATAACTGCATTATATCGAGGCTCCCATTCACCGCTCTTTGGAACACGATTTCCAAAGTAACCACATATTATTCTCGGTAAACAAGTACCCAATATAAGCGACCACATACAAATATGCACCAATTCGCAAAGTATCAACCAAGAGAAGCAACACCATATATGCCCTGAAGCAAGAAACAACTAAATAACTGCGCTCCACAATGCACGCCATTGCAAACACCGACAGTATTCCACAAAGCATCATTTCTTAGGTACACCCCTCAGAATATCCGTCACCTTCATCCTCAGATCCATAAACGTCTTATCCTTCTTATCCAACTCTTCAAGCAGCTTCTCATACTTGGCTTGCCACTCATCCGCAGATAACTTGGATGCTGATTCTGCAGACGTAGCTTCGGGACTCGGCTCTTTAGAATCCTCAAGCATCTCCACCGGTACAGCGATTTCCATCTGATATTGACCCCTGAGATGACCTAGACCATATATCCATTCACAAGTATACTTCATCGCACCGTCTTGCACGCCAACGCGTTTGAGTTTCGTCGTCCCGGCTAGGAGGTACCCGCCTCCTGTCATGGCAGCTAGGTTGATCAAAAACATGTCCGGTGAGGCTGCCTTTCTGTACAAGTCTTCGAGAACCGAGTTGACGATCGCCATCGCTTCAGTCGTTGAGCATGTATGTGTTGGATTTCCTTCAGCATCGAGCCAATTTGCCCCGAAGACACTGCGCATCATATAACCGATAACCTCATCCACATTCGTACGTTCTTCAAGTCTCTCGAAATACAACCTTGGAACATCCTTTTGTTGTGACATTGTATCCCCAGCTTGCTGCTGACGTGACGTAGTCGCTTCGTTCGTAGCTCTTGCAAAGTTCGATGATGTTCCAACGTATGTATGCGGAGGAGGAGCCTGAGTTTCACTGGGGCCGTTGATGACCACGACTGGGGGAGGAGTTGCAAGTCTAACACTGCCTGATGGTCTTTCGGGGACTTGTAAAGATATACTCGGGCGAGAAGGCCTCGGTGGAGCAGGGGTAGTATGCGGCTGTGGTGTTATCGAGGGGATCGAGAAACTATTCTCTGACTGTCCACTATCTGCCCCGGGAGCTGAGACTGGCGGAGTACAAATGGGGGCTACGGGTTCCTCAGGGGCCGTTGTGATAGTCGTGGTAGAAAACAGAGGCAGAGAAGCGTCTACAGGAGTTCTATTCATCGGTGGCCGTCCTCGTGGTTTGACACCACCGTTGGGAACTCCGGGTCTCCAGGCAGAAGACACATTCTTGGGCCCTCTCCGCTGCGTCGTAAGTCTCGGCTTCGACGGTGTAACAGCAGACTGTGGCTCAAGAGCATCGTCCCAGAAAGATTTCCTCGAGTTAGGTGTAATAGCAGACTGCGGCCACCGAAATAGAGGCGTCTGCTGAGAAGCATCATTCCGAGTCCACGGTGCAGCGCTTAGCCTCGTGGGATCTGCTGATAATGACATTGACATAGGACCGCTTACAGCCTCAACAGCTGATGACGGTGCAAGGTGAGATCTCTGAGCGGGAGAAGTGGCGGTGTCATCGTCGACGGGACGCTTTCTACCTCTCTTTGGCCGTATGTGTGGGAAAAGAGCCCTCAGAGCCATGTCATCCTCGATAGCCACGCCATCGCGGATAGGCTGGCTCGTAGGGTTACTGTCAGTAGGGATCCTTGTCCAGTAATCATTCGGAATGTCCATCAGATACTCGAAAAATGCCTTGACGTGCATGGAATTCATCCACTTCTAGACCAGTCTTTAGTGGGTAAACCTTGAGTTTGTGTGGCTCTCCATCACATACCTTTAATCTCACGCCATACTGTGCAACTTTCTGGGCACTCTCCTCCTTGTTTGGGTCTGGGGGCTCAACACCAAGCTTTGTGGTCAATTCTGTCCATGTCCGGATCTCGCTGTTGTAAAACTTGCGGACGAGCTCATAGATGGCGAATGTGCTGAAGGACTTGCCGCCGCTGCGAGGAGGATTACGGAATGCCTCTCTCAGACTTGTCGTGTCTGTAGAGAGCGGCACTGCCGGATTACAAAAGAGAACAAAGTCGACGTAAGCATCCTCTACCGTGTTCTCGGAAACGCTACGGTCCGGAAGGCCCGGGCGCGTAGTCGGAGGCGCAGCGGATCCGGCCCCCGATGCGCCGGGCTGAGGTGGAGGCTGAGTCTGGGCCGGACTCGGAGCCGGGGGAGAAGGGGAGGGCCCGGTTGCGTTGTTGACAGAGGCAGGTGACGGCATTTCGAGTTCATCTCTTCAAGTTTTCTTGGCCGTGAGTTATTTAGCAGGTCTTTTACATAGTCGATTTTGCTGTTTCGTCTCATGTGAGAATTGGGGGTAAACAGAGACAAACAAGAGTGAGCCTGAAGGATGAGATTTGAGACATGAACTGGCTGATCCAACGGGGCAACGGATGAACAAAAGAACCAAGGCTGAAGAAATCTCTTGAGAGCAATAGTATTCCAGTTTAAGACAGTTTAAGAGTGTGATAGCCTTGCAGATACCATTTAGCGAAGAGTATTTTACGCGTTTCAGAAATGAAAGGGGGATTCAAGTTGCAAATTAGGCCACCAAGCGACGGAGCAAAAGGGGCTAAATTTAGCAATTGGCCCAGGATGAGGAGTTTCTGCTTACTGCCACTGTAGATCTATGTCTATATCTATCTATCTCGTATACAATACAATAAGACGGCCGTGCACAATCAAGTTTTGCCGTCGTCATTTATCAAGCGGAATGCTTTTCTTTAACGTTAGCATATTTCCTTGACGCCATCGTACATAGCCAATCTATCCCAACTCTAACAAACCCGTATAATTCCCGAAATATTCACTCTATAATTCTCATTGGTTCTCTCAACTAGGTCAAGTAACAAACAAAGCTGTGTACAGTAATCAAAACCCTTTACTAATCGACTGTGCGCCCTTGTGGCCATGTCAATTGACCTCCAGCCAACGGTTGTACATCTTGGAATGGCGTGCTCAAGCACATACGGCCTCATGGCCAATTTTGGCTTGAGATGGTGAAGTGAACTCGGTTCTGATTTGAAATCCATATGTTATGATGGTAACATCTGTGAGTGCAGATGAAAAGTATAAAGAGCTGGACAGGAAGCAAATTATTGTAGAGGCCATCTTTATCGATTCAATATACAATTTAAATCATCAGATTTGATATCTCTGCCATTGTCGTTATTGTGAAAACTCACATCAGTTTCTCTGATATCTCTTGCACCTCTATACTATCGTCAATTTAATACATCTAGACGGTTCTACAGGTCCTACAAGTCTTGACAATGGCCATCTCTTCAACCATTCCCCGTGGCGACGTCACTGCAACCCTGAACTTCTTCAACCCTCCCTCCGACAATTCAACTCCCTATAACCACGTTGATACTCCTCCCAAGGGTCTTCCTCAGCGTAACTTCACAGACAACCCTCAACCAACTGTCATACACGACATCCGTGGTCGTGAGTCAAAGTATCATCTAGACCGTGATGCTTTCCAAGTCATCCAAGACGTTCCGCCCTCCAGCGAGATCGACTTCATCGATGATGATTCTATCAAGGAGAACTACTACCCAGAGCTTGAACAGCTTCTCCTCAACAACGTCCCTGGCTCTAACAGGGTCTTCTTCTTTGATCACACGATTCGTCGTCAAACACCCAACGCTACTCGTGCGCCTGTGACTCGTGTACATATTGATCAAACAGCTGCGGCTGTAGCTCATCGAGTTCGTAGGTACTTCCCAGATGAGGCAGATGAGCTTCTCAAGCGTCGCTATCGTCTCATCAACGTCTGGCGACCTCTGAACAAGAAGCCCCTCGAGTCTTTTCCTCTGGCCGTTGCATCCTCTGCTTCTGTCGAAGACGACGACGTCATCCCTGTTGAGCACCGATACCCAGATGGGTACCGCGGTTGGACTGCAGCGATTCAGCATAATCCTGAGCAGAAGTGGTACTACCTCAGTGGTATGACGGGCAGCGAGAGGCTGTTGCTGGAGTGCTTCGACAGCGAGTCTCTCAAGCCTGGATCTAGTATCAAAGGTCGTGTGCCGCATACTGCTTTTGAAGATCCCAGGACCCGGGCTGAGGCGGAAGGTCGTGAGAGTATCGAGGTGCGCGCATTGGTATTTGGTCCTTGAAGCTGCGTTGCTTGGAAGGGAGAAAGAAAGAGCATGGCATTGGAGTTTATGATATTATTGTATGTTGATCCAGTCGCAATCAATTTGATATAACAAGCATGACATTTCTATTTCTATTCATCGAGTCTCAGCCCGATAGGAAAAGCGAAAACATAAAAAACATATCCATTGCTGATGCTTCAGCTCGTTTCTTTCTTTATTCACAAGCCTTGAGAGTATAACTCATCCCAACTTGATGAGCCCGTTTAACAGACCCCACACTGCCCGCTGATGCAGTCTTTCGGACTTCCATGAAATCAGATGCCGCCGTAAGCCAAATCGATGCTACGCCCTTGCGCCGCGCTTGCAATACTATAAAAGGAGGTCATTTGCGCCGCGAGAATCTCTAGTTCTTACGTCCCTTGCCACGCGTACTGCTGCTACCCTGGCGGCTCATGGCAACTCCGCCGGCACTGCTCTGGCGACTCATAGGCACTGCGGCGCTGGACAGAGCTGCTACTGAAGTAGCTGCACCAGCATGTGCTGGGCTTGGCTGATCCCGAAGGCTGCTGAGAGCTGGTAGACCCAATGAATCGCGAACATATTCCGGGTCTTCTCTAGGGGCGCTAGTAAAAGCGACATATCGGGAATGCTGGTAAGGTATTGATACAGCAGCGAGAACCCGGCGCATTCCAGTTGGACGATCAAGGTGGGCTCCAGGCTTGTGTGCTGCGTCGTATTGCTTGAAGAAACCCATGATCGTAAGATCAGAAGTGATATCGTCATTGGACAGGGGTACAGGGAAGTTCTGGTCCGCTGTACGAGGGTAAGGCTTGAGATATTGCTGGGGAACCGGAGGAGGCATCTTGGGGGGTTCGTGGGCGTGGAGAATATCCAAGTTGTGAACTTCGAAATTGGTGATACCCTCAAGACCTAAAATCTTGTCGTCAAGCAAATTACCGCCACGAGTGCTACGGGTGGCGTGAGACACGGAGCGCTCCATAACTGGGGCAGAAGGTTGAGAATCGGCGTCCTGGTCGCCATTGGCTTCGCCATTGCCGGAATCGCTGTCTTCGGGAGAGCCGCCGCCACTGACACGGTTGCGAAGAATGTACTGGTGCGCAGCAAGGGCAGCAGTGTTATAGTTGAGCGACAGCTCCTTGTCGGTGAAAAGCTTGTCAATGCTGTATATAGGTCCGTTCTGCTTAGCAGCAGCACGAGCCTTCTCAGATTGCCAGAGAGGTGTTGTATTGTGGTTGTCGAGAGCTCGTCGTGTCGGGGCAGGTGAGCCGTCGTCATCGCCGGCGTTTCGCTTGCGCTTCTTGTTGTCGGAATACATCTGCAGATCGTCGGCGTCCTTTCGCAGACGTGTGGCTCGCTTTCCATGGGGACCACCAGGGCTAGCAGGATTGGTTAAGCTGAACTGGTTGGGGTTGAGTAGCAAGGCATTGGAATCATTAATCTCCAAAACCTCTTTCTCGCGGTTCAGCCGGTTCTTCTTGTGGGTGAGGGTATTGACCAGTCGATCTCGAAGGGTGTTGGTAAGGGCTCGGTGCTCGCGCTTGGCCGTCTCAACCTTGTAATCATAAGTGTTTCTATATTCTTCTCGTCGTCGGTCGTATTCATTCTGTTTGGATAAGTGGTTAGTAAGTCACTTGATCGTGTGGCGTAGGGCGGTTTCTTACTTTTGACTGCGCCAGCTGAAAGTCACGAATTTCTACCAAATCCTCGACTTCGTCAACAAAATCAGAGAATCGGATGCCAGCCATGTCAAGCAAGCTTCGGGCATCTTCGGCGTTGACCGGAGGACCTTGTGTGTTGGTGTGCTCCTTCTGGAGTTCAGAGATGACCTCAAGGACCTTTGGATCGTAAGGGTCGAAGCGCTGGACGAGATTGATGTCGAACTGGATCTTCTGGAGCTGATCGCGATATGTCATGTCCCTTTCCCGATGGAACTTATCGGTCATGCTAGAGAGTCTCTCTATAAGAGCTTGTCGCTTGCGATCTCTTTTTGACTGGGAAGCGGGAGCAGGAGAGCGTCGGTCGGATCGGTTGGCCATGTTTGCAAGGGCCGCTGCTTCGTTGGCGGCCATTGCAAATAGTTGTGGTTATAAGTAAGTGGTGTCTGACGTTTACAAGAATTCTTCTGTAAGCTTCAAGAAAAGAATCCAGAAGGTTGAGAGTCGTGCTATCTCGTGATTGGGGGTTCAAGGTTGAGTGAGTAAAGAGTCCATGCAACTTGGGATAAAAGAGCTGAGTGCAAGTGCAAGAGACGGCCAAGACAAATAAGTCCAGAGGGTGTCTACTCCACAACAAGTTGGGCACTTATTGGTTGGTAAAAGTAGAATAGGGCAGGCAAACGAACAATCGCCAGTGTCAGTGCCAGTGCAATGCAATGCAATGATAGAACAATGTGGTGGCAGTGGAAGTAAAGCAACCTGCAAGTGTTTCTATTGTCTCGGCTCAAACTGGGAGAGACGCAGGCCCAGAGAGGCATGACCTCGCTGGGGCGCTTGTTAGTCACCTCACCGCCTACCGCAAACGGCAGTATAGGAAAATAGTGCTCCAGGCCTATCTTGACATCCGGTCAGTGGAGTGATTGGCTGTGAGGTTACAGTGCGAGATACTGTACTTACACAGTCAGCGATAGAGCTTAACCTTCAACAGGAACAATTAATACGTTCAGTGGAAACAATAGATTTTATATCTTTCAGTTTATGAGTCTCTATCATTGGTTCACAGACCTCCTCGAAGCTTGTGCAACTGGCTAATCAGTCCAAACCCACCCGGTGACTTTGTATCCTCTACCACAGTCGCTGCAGCATCTCTCGTGACACTGCCTTTCCGTGACCGTGATTCCACTTTAGTCTTTTCCTTGCTCTGCTCCATTTCCTTCATTAGATCCCGATGCTTGTCTTCAACCGTCTTGGCAAGACTCTCTATAAACTTATTTCGTCCCTTCTCCTCCGCTGTGTCCTTCCATACACGGTTAAGCTCCTTGAGTTGTTCAATTCTTTGTGCCGCTTTCTCAATGCCTTGAACAGGGTCGTCAGACTTGTTCAATAGATCTGATATCTCGTTTCTGATGTTCTTGAGTACTTCCTTGCCCTTTTCCTCGGAACTTTGCTGTGCTGAACCTGGCTCAGGTGCTGATACGGAGAGGAAACCGGAGCTGACGGAGATCTCTGATGGTGGGAAGACGAATTCCATGGCATCTCCGAATGTCTTGATAACTGAGTCCAGTCGTGCTCGCACAAGAGTTAATGTTTGTAACTGTCTGATGAATTCAGGGTCATCTGGATTGGCTCCATCGTTGGTGACAGCTGCAGCAGTTGTCGACGGTGCCGCACTCCGATCTTCTTTAGCAGCAGCCGCTGCGGCGTTCTTTGCCTCAATGGCTTCTTGTAATCCCTCGGGAACAAACTTCTTGATGTCCTCATGAAGCGTCTCATTCATAGTCTCCTGGAGACTCAACGTCTCACCTCGTAGTAGCTCCACCTCATAAGCCAGGCGACTCCCGCTTCTCAAAATGTCATCAGTAAGATGCGTAAGAGTCGTTGACAGCCGTGAAGTCTGAGCATTGAGTTGCGAAATAAGAGTCTGAGCTTGCGTGGACAGCTCAGCAAGCGGTGCGACATCTCCGGTTCGGCCAGGTATAGAGCGCTGCTGCAGTGGAGGAAGGGTTGAGTTGAGGAAAGTTGCGGGATCAAATGTAGGGTCAAGAAAGTCTTGTAGAAATTCATCTGATGTATGTGTTGACTTTGGCTGGATAACAGCTCTTGACTTTCGTCTCGTATGTCCTGGTCTTGTAGCTGCGCTGCTGGTAGCCCTTCGGCGGCCAGTTTTCAGATCAGTAGCCATCTCTGATAAGCCTTAAATGTATAGAGCTCTCTCTACTCTCTCGATTTCATGAATATTTGTCGTTATAAAATTGGTTCAGAAGTCCCAAGGGGTATGGTTTCTGACTGAGCTATGTTGGCCACTTTGGGTCGTTGACTGAATGCATGACCTAACCGATGATAACCCGGTTGCCCAAAATCACTTGCCCACTTACAACAATCACCACTCTCCTAGCAACAGACTTACAAAACCTCATACATAACATGAGCGATTCTCAAGAAGAAATGAGGATTGATCCTTCAAGAGCTCAGACTCTTGTTTCTCAGCTTAATGCTGTCAAAGAGCGTATTGCTACCGTGGCAAACGGTCGAAATGTATGCATGACACTTACTCTCACTCTCACATTCAAACACCAATAAATATACCCTGGCTTACATTTATATCAGGTCCGACTTGTTGCTGTCTCAAAGCTCAAGCCTGTAAATGACATTCTAGCACTTCATCAGGCTCCTACTTCCCATACTCACTTTGGTGAGAACTATTCTCAAGAGTTGACTCAAAAAGCAGCTTTGCTCCCAAAAACTATTCAGTGGCATTTTATCGGTGGTCTCCAGTCTAGTAAGAGGCCCGACTCACACGTATGGAACCACGCATACTGATCTGATATGTTAGGCCATTGCAAGTCCCTGGGAAAGATACCCAATCTCTTCTGTGTCTCAAGCATAGATACTTCCAAGAAGGCCCAGCTTCTCAACACTGCCCGCACAAATCTTCTTTCTTCACAGCCTGATCTCGACAAGATTGGTGTCCACGTGCAAGTCAACACATCCGGAGAGGAAGCCAAGTCTGGCTGTGCCCCCGGTAAAGAGACCGTTGCTCTATGCCGTGAAGTCATTGAGAAATGCCCCAGCCTCCGTTTTCTTGGTCTCATGACCATCGGGGCTATTGCTCGCAGCAAAGCCACTACCGCTGAGACTGAGAATGAGGACTTTGTTACTCTCAAGGAGCAGCTAGACCTTGTGGCTAAGGAGCTGAATTTGGATAAGGATAGCCTGGAGTTGAGCATGGGCATGAGCGAGGATTTTGAAGGTGCAATTCGCCTGGGAAGCAGTGAGGTTCGTGTAGGCAGTACTATTTTTGGCCAGAGGCCAGCTAAGGCAGATGCAAAGATCAAGGAGTAAATAGCGAGTCAATACAAAGTCAACCCCATCCAAGCCCACTCTTCTCAATTTCATGGAGTCCTTCAATGCTCTAACACCTGCTCTATCGTCTTCGCCACTTGATTACATTTTTCTTTGCATCATATTCATTCAATTTATAATGAGAGATCGTGGTATGTAACAACTGCATCCTCCTTGAAAAGATCACTCCGCACAGCTTCATCGCCTTGTGCGGTAAAGAGGGACTATACAAGGAGGATCGACGCAGGCAACTTTTCAGCCAACAAACGATTGGCTTTAATTGAGCGCTTCCTCCGATTTCATGCTAGTTCCCCAACGCCCATATGCTTCTGTGGTATTATAACAACTCCTGTCCGGCGAATATATAGAAGTTAAACATCATGTTCTCCCATCAAGTCACCATCACATTACGGAAAGAGTCCGAAATCTGCTCTCGTGAAGGTGGCTCGAATCGATCCGGTCCCGTTGAAATTCCTGCAGCAAGGCGTTCTTGCATATACTTCAACAAGACCGCTGGCACAGAATCATCTGTGGCACGGATAGTCAATCGAATCATCTGATGAACAGTTAGAATATGCAACATCTGAAGCGGAATGGCTTCGCCTACCTGTTGTCCATAGTTTGGTTCCAGTCTCATAAGACACCCAAACTTGCCTCCTTGAGATGTGTGGAGCACGCTCGCACCAACAACGTTCTTGGGGTTGGGATCAACCATGTCCAGCACACGCCATCTAAAACCCTCCACTGTCTTTGTAACGAAGCTCTCTGTGATTTCTCTGTCGCCCTTACCACTGACTCCAAAAATGGCCTGCGCCTCTCGGGGGGCACCACCAATCTGCTTCCATCTCTTGAAAAAGTCCTCAGCAGTCAATTCTGCCGGATCCATAAATTTGTGCATAGACACTGGGAGCTTCAGAGTAAGTGCCTGCAGTGCACCAGCCAGGTAGCTAATGCGTACAGTCGGGCTCTTCTCAAAAATCTTCTTTGCTTCGAACATAACAACTTGCTGGGACTGTCCACCTTGCACAATGGTACTATCAGGGAGGTTTTTGACGTCCCAGGTAAGATTCTCTTTTTCGTTCTCGTCCAGATCCAGTGTCGTTGTGAAGGAACTGATAGTTGCTGGTGTCTTGTTCTTGAAGTATGTGATCAAGCAAGCCATCTGGCCACGATATTCTGATCGAACACCGATCTGTAACTGGCCATCTTCGTATAGAACGCCGTCTGATCGAACAAGAAGTTTGTTGAATCCTTGCTCCCATCCGGGTGACAAATGAGCTGCACTGGCCAAGTTAGGGGCCTTGAGCATCTTTGGCTCGGATGGCGTAGGTGCGTTGAGATCGAGCCCAGCCAAATCGGCAACACCATTGCTATGACCATTTGTACTAGTTGCAGCCTGGCCATTCGGTTTGCCGTTCAGTGGGACATTCGAGCTGAAAGTCCTCTTGAGTGCTCCAGTACCCATGCTAAGTTCCCGAGCGTCCGCATTGGCATCCTTTCCTCCCACCACCCAGGTCCTTCGGTCGCTCGTATTAGCATGTTTCTGGTGTAGTCTTGAGAGAAGTGCAGACTGCCGTTCAGGGAAAGGAGGCATTTCGTCGCAAACTGTTCGAAGGAGGTCATCCGTTGGCATGTTCACAAGGGTCAAGTATTCACAAGCTCTCTGCTGAAGCTCGGAGTCCAGATTGTGGCTGTGAAACTCAAACACATGAACAAGCTGAGGCTTGATTTCCGGGAACAAGTTGACATATTTGACAAAGCATGAGAGAATCATGGCACGAGTACTCGAAGAGCATGCCGTCAGCTTGCCCTGAAGAGCCATGAACTGCTCAATAGGACTGCAACGGGGCTGGTCGGCGACCAAATGACCAAACTCCCCCAATATATAGGCGCCAATCTTGACCAGAGTCTCGTGGCAGTGGTCGCCCTTGACATATTGTAACGCATTTTGAGCTGCGTAAACCTGTAGCTCCTCGTTGTTCGTCACAATTTGAATAACTCGCTGCCACACCTCATCGCTGACATGATCTCCAGCCATGGCGATAAGTCTGAGGGAGATATCAACGTACCACTGCACATCAGTAGCGTATTTTTCCGTAAGAATGGCGATCTTAAGGACCATTTCTTCTCGGATAGCGAAGTCGGCATTCTGTAGATAGTGCAGTAGCTCACCAACGATGACCTGGGCATTTGTGGCGTCACACATGCTGTAGAGTAAGTCCAGACCCTTGCGACGAACACTGATATCTCGGTCTTTGAGCGAGCCCAGAATAATTTCCTGGTGTTGTTTGATGGGATCCAGAGTTTCAGCCCGTGCAGCCAGATGCGTCATAGCTTCCAAACCTAGATATCTGACGTTGGTCTCCCGGCTCTGGATAAATTTGCCCAGTCTCGTTGAGATTTGCTTCATCAGGCCATGTTCAGTGTCTAGGTGGATAATAAGGTTGATGGCTTCAAAGAGCACGGCGTTTTGAGCGTTGTTCTGTTGAACGTTCTTATTGGTCTCCATGGCTAGGTTCAGGATCTTTTGCAAAGACTCGCGAATCATTTCCCGAACATGGGTGTCCTCTGAACATCGTGTCAGTACTGCTTCCTGTGCAATTGCGCTACCAAACTTACCTGCAGGTGGAAAGTATTGCAAAAGTCGAAGTAATTTGATCTGCAGCCAGGGGCAGGGGACTTTGTAGTAAAGGTAATCGGTCGTATACTCGCCGTCGATAAGAATTCGCTTCAGACGAGCTGCTGCTTTGGCATACGCTCCCTTGTATTGCTCTAGATTATCCTGGGCCAGTGTCATGACCAGCGATGTGACCGAAAGTGCAACGCCGAGGTCAGAGTCATCCATAAGGTGGATAATGCGCTCCGCCCATTGCGGCGATACAATATCTGGGTGCTTGCGGTATAATCGGAGGAGCGTCAGAGCGGCCTTCTTCTTGACGAACGACTTTGAAGTACTGCGTAACAGCGGTCAGTGTGGTTCTTTCGCACTAAAGGGGTATGAGCGCATACGGAGAAATCAGGAGTCTATGAACCTCTCCATTTAAAGCTTCGCCCATCTCTCGACTTCCAACATTGGCAATCGCATGAAGAGCAAGACAATTGAAAAGCTCATTATGGTCGAGTAGGTCCTTTCGAATGCTGTTGACAACAAGGTGCAGAAGTTCGTGCTTCTCGTGGAGAAAGAGTGTCATAGCCAGATAACCTATCTGCTTCTCTGAGTATTTGTTTGCTGAGATCAGATTCACAGCCTCGAGGTGCCCAAAATCGACATTCCAGCCCAGGATGTAAATATATAGCAACTTGCAGACATATTTCTTCTTGTGGTAACCGCTGAGACTGCCGTCCTTGAACTTCTGTCGAATATTGGCCAGCTCCTTGTTGATTCGCTTCTCCTCGAGTTCACGCGCTCTCGCATTTCTTAGATCAGCAATGAACTGTACCAATCCACGCATATTGGCATTGCTGCTACTCGAGCGGCCGAGAAAGCCTGTGCCTGAGCTCGACATTTTGGGCGATGGTATGCAAAGGTATTCGTGCGGTCAAGTCGCTGAAGACCCCTGATTTTTGGAACGAAACGGGGGGGAGTCGGCTTAGATGAATTCGTACGGTGGAAGGTGATGTCAAAATATCTCCAAGACAGAGTATGGTCGCGCCTTATCGCAAGAATCGCATAGTCGGCTCGAATTGTCCAGACGGCTCAAGCGCCAGACATCGATTGTATGTCGATGTGATGGGAGATTGCTCGCTAGAGGGGCGAGCTAGACTGAAGATACGGATGGAGATGCGGTGGTGGGCGGTGCTCTGTTGGTGCGGCCTAATGGTTTAGTTAGGAGTTGCGGAAGAGGCCCGTGGGCTAGGGAACGGATGAGTCGGGGAATGACAAGGGCTACGACAGGCGAGAGGGAATTGTTATTGTAAGCGTGTCGGTGATGAGAGAGCACTAGAGAGTCCCTGCAACAAACGACACAGAAGGCCTCAAGAAGAAAAGGAAGATGTGTTTATTAACAGCAAAATTGGTGGAAGAGGAGGCGAGAAGCGTGTTCATCTGTCATCCCATACCCAGGCCAGTAACTTCTAGCCTCCGAGAAGCCTCCTGCCTCCTGCCTCCTACGGGTGCAATAACGGCCAGAAAGGGTTTAACCGCTCATGGTTGCACATGGTCCGTGCTTCGTTCACTTTAACACTGCAGCTTGTAGAGTGCTTCCATAGAGGCTAGAGCTATCAAATTCATCATGACTTCAATTGCATCAATACTCGAGGGTTATCGTTATTCAACATAAACAAACTTCACGTCCCTTTTCAAGCTCAAATATAGCTTGATTGAATAAAATTCGCAATGTCATCTTGCACAGTTTCACGATCGGCAATGCGCTGTAGTCTACGGACTTTGTCACAGCCAGCTAATCTCTATCGTCACATCTCAAATCAACGGTTTTATGCTGTTCAGGCTGCTGGAGCACCTCGTTTCCAAGTTTTCAATCGCCACACAAAATGGCTACAAAAGGAGCGAGCTGGTGCCAACTCTGAACAAAGTCGGGAAGCTGATTACCTCAAGGATGAGGTTGCAATTCGAGTATCAGAGAGACTTCTAGTAAGTAACCATGTTCTTGAAGCAATACTCGTTTCTCACATTTCAATAGGACATCAAACGCAGATTTCCTCGAGTGTTGGATCTCGGCGCAAATTCATGCAATATCGCACGGGCTCTGGTCCAGGAGAATCCTGATCCTGACCCTAACACACCTGAGTCGCCACCACTGGCGACTCGTATTGACGAATTGGTTGCTACTGATTCATCGCATTCACTGCTTCACCGTGATGCTGATCATGAGTTCAACAAGAAGCTTAATATCACGCGGACGGTTGTGGACGATGAAGAAACGATTCCTTTCGAGCCTGCTTCTTTTGACCTAGTGATGAGCTCATTGAGTCTCCATTGGATCAATGACCTACCCGGTATCCTCACTCAGATCAACAGTGTCCTCAAACCTGACTCTCCTTTCATCGGCGCTATGCTTGGTGGAGACACACTATTCGAGTTGAGAACGTCACTACAGCTGGCAGAGACAGAAAGACGAGGTGGCATGTCTCCTCGCGTTTCTCCTTTGGCTGATGTCAAGGATATAGGTGGTCTGCTTCAGAAAGCTGGCTTCAAGATGTTGACTGTTGATATCGATGATATTATCGTTGATTACCCTGACACATTTGCTTTGATGCAGGATCTTCAGGCCATGGGCGAGGGTAATGCTGTCCTCGGAAGGGAGATGGGTGCGATTTCCCGCGATGTTCTCCTCGCTGGCGATGCCATCTATAAGGAACTTCACGGTAACCCAGATGGATCTATTCCCGCGACTTTCCGGATCATATATATGATCGGATGGCGCGAAGGTGAAAACCAGCCACAGCCTCTGGCCAGAGGAAGTGGTGACATAAACTTGAAAGATGTCTTGGAGCAAAAGTAGACGGCAGATGATTTGTATAATGTAAATAATGTAACACCAGAGCTATGTTCCGCGGAAGGGTGTTTACTCTGCGGGTTATGAATTGGATTCATGATTCTATGTATTCTTGGCCGCTCATCATCGCGAACACGTATCTGGCCTCTAAACCTTTCGCCAGTCGGTCATTGTTCGGCCGATGCATCCCAGACCAGCGACCTCAACGACCTTCTCGTGCCAACTCAGTAGCACACTCATGGCTGCAGTGGCGGGCTCGTTCGAGCCAGGTCGCCCGGCGATCTGGCTGAAACCTCCCGTCGATTGAGGTGTAACCTTGTTTGGTGATCGCGAAGCTGTTCCAGGGTGAACCGCGGCCATTCCCTTGTAGCTATTACGTCGTTAGGCTTGCGCACTTATCCACTCGTTCCATCATTAAACGTACATATACTTCATCAAGACATCCAGGCACTCAGGACCGCCCTCAGAACCATAGATGCTCTTTAGTAAGGGGGACATGTCGCTTGCCTTGATCGACTGGAGGACCTCAATGATAGTGTGCAGATGAGCATCCTAAGAATACACGTCGTGTTAGATTCCACATGTGTAGGGCCAATGTACGCTGCCGCATCTCGACTCTCTGTTGACGTACCTTGGCTGCATCCGTTCCGTTGTATACTGGAGTCTCCAAGCTGCCCCTCAACGCTCCCTCCGCATCACCGCCTCTCAGAAGCTGCCTGATCTGCCCAGAAAGCTGTCGCACTTCCGCCTCGTCGATCTCGGGCTGTGGGGGATGCAGAGTCGAGGTGTCGAAGTTGACGCTAGAGTCTTCGTTCAAGGCGTCGATGTTGATGGTGCGCCATGCGTCACCGAGCGTCGCGCTCGTATGCTGCTGGATAATTGACATCTTGGTAATTCGATATTATCAAATGGTGTCAGGTGGTTCTCCGTGCGACTCGAGGTATTGGGAGTATTCATGTATTAACTGGAAGCTATATCGGTGTCGGCTTGGGTGGACGTTCAAGCTGCGTCAGCGATGGCGGGGTGGAGGTGAGGCTGGAGTTGTGGCTTGGGGGATAGTAACTTGCCTGGTTGGCCTACATCCTAGAGATATAGTGGACTTTCGCTATCCTCCCAACAGCTCAAGGTATTGCACTATCTAGGAAGCTCTCCATCAACGCTGATGTCTTCACTTTCACACTCGTCATGCAACACTCTTTGTATCGTCGCTATGCAGTGACGGAGAATTTAAAGATAACCGCGTCCTTGCATGAGGCATAATGGATTGCGTATCATGGCTTCCATGATTTGAGGTAGACTTGTTAGACGCGCAACTTTCTCGGCATGTTCACATAAACGCACATTTTTGAATCTTTCATTAGCCCAAAGTAGTACCAAACAGAACGTATATACTGGGGGAAAATAGCCGATTTCCATATGGACTAATTGAAATTTTAAATCAAATAAGTTAATAACATAGAGAATAAACGAATATCGAACCCGAGGCAGAGGAAATAGCTGTTAAAAATAATCAAGTTAAATCCAAGCTACCCTAAACAATGAGTTTTTGATGGCCTATAAGTACCTTCATTTTTATCACCATGAAAACCCAATATACCTTCCCACCGCCCTGCACATAAAGTTGAATGTGTTATAGACAACAGGC